>JAQFYQ010003585.1:0-10553 GCA_034694885.1 Buchholzia appendiculata
TTTTCAAGAAACTGTACTAGCTACCTACTGTGCGAGAATCAAGCGCAGTTATTATGGTGAGACTCCTTCACAGAATTGTCTTCGCGAATCAGACAGACAGTCGACGCAGTTCATCATATTCTTATTATGTTCATGCTGCATTATCAATGAAGTATAAACTTGATTTTAACCATTCAACCTTTTTCGACCCGAACTCTTGTTTAATTGCTTCAATCATCGTATCGATTCTAATCATCCAATATTTCGTTGTGCTCATCCTGATTTATGTATCTAGCTGCAATGCAAATGTTACGAGAAGTTTATGGAGCTATTTAAGAGATGCTAGACAGATAGTTGAAAGCCCAGCAGTAGTTAGATAGAAAATGAAGACCTACCTCGAACATTCAGTTATGAGTCGATTGTAAATGATTCAGTTGGAGAGCTGCAACTACACTTTTTCCCATTCAATCGGTGTGACAGAAATCACACAGAAAACTGCAGGGACAGTCAAAGGCGCATAGCCAGCTAATGATAATCTACAAAAGTTATTTTGTACACGTTTCTCCATGCGAAACTTTCAATATAATCTAATTATAAAGCTATGTACGGATGTGACAATCAGATCAAATATCTGTAAATTATGCATCAATGATGTGCTAGCATATTAACCGGCTGATTGGCGATGCCACCGCGCAATAACAAATCAGTGACATATTGAGTAATGTATTGAGTGACGTATTGAGTGACATATTGAGTAATGTATTGAGTGACGTATTGAGTGACGTATTGAGTGACGTATTGAGTGACATATTGAGTAATGTATTGAGTGACGTATTGAGTGACGTATTGAGTGACGTATTGAGTGACGTATTGAGTGACGTATTGAGTGACGTATTGAATGACGTATTGAGTGACGTATTGAGTGACGTCTTGAGTGACGTATTGAGTGACGTATTGAGTAATGTTAGATGACGAATCGATTATGAAGATCGTCACTAAGAATCTATTTCGCCTAAAGTGTTTAGTTGATTTATCCACAAAGTGCTTATATATTGATCGTACATAATGCAGAAAAACGTATTGCGCGCTAGACTATGGTCGTGAAGACAATGATTACCCACTACGAGCAGCGGGGAGTACTGTTTTTGCAAATTGGAAGCAAGACATGCGATTGAGATCTAAAGGTTGAATTTGTTAATTTCGCTACAGTTAACCATAGAAAAGCCAGTATTCAATTAAATAACATTAAAACTATAATTCCATAGAGAAATATTAATGTCCCATTGGTAGAGTATCGCAGAGTATACAAATGTGCTATTCAAGTTGGGTTATCAGTTGAATGTGTCCTGCCATTACCCGGATGATCTGCCAGTTGTATATTGTGTGGCTCGTCAAATAATAAAGCATGCCCCCCACGGTAAAGTATGCTCATCACACTTACATTAATAACAACTGGAATAATGAAGAATTATTCAGCATTATTATTCAGCGAGGTTGTTGGTTCACATCGATATAGACACCATTCAGGAACGTCCTTTATTCCGTTTTACCTTCTTATCAAATATTTGTAATTTTCGCCATTTGTATATTGTGCGGATGAGCTTAGTTATTTCATTCCGCCGAATGGAGTATAAAGTATAAAAGTTTTCAGCATGTTGTTTTGCTACTTGCGGGACTGTGCATGGGAGAGGCATTATTATCCTCCTTTATACTTTAAATATAAGACTTATTAAGGAATACTTATAATCTACCATCAATTGAATTAATTTGTGCAGGACACCTTGCAGTCGTTTATAAAGACAGACTCTCAATCTCCAGTACAACATAATGCCAAGTTTGCCGATACGCTATATAATCTTTAGTCGTTAAAATCGCTGACAGCCAAGCAGAAAGTACAAAAATAAGTAATATATATAAGACAAAGTAATAAACAGAAAAAAGCCAAGACGATAAAACTACTAAGTAGCAAGTCACAAAACACTGCCATGAATACGATCCGACAAGGTCGCATTACACCCAATAAGTATATATTCGCTAGGTGGCGACTAACTTTGATTAGTGGTAAGATGCAACACAATTAGAAACGAACAACTCTGAGTAGAACTACATAAGATAAGAAGAATAATAGTGGTAGCAAAGCCAGTCCACAAGTTGCGAAATAGACAAATGTGGGAAGGGTTTGACGGATTGCAATTAATATTGAGTTAATTAGGTGATGGTATGCAATATTATTAAAACGAGAAACATTAATTGCGTTCAATTCATAAGACCGAGATAACGGGTACTTTCAGATTAATTGCACACAAAGCACTAATTGAATAAAATCCAGTCCCATTTAAGTGCGCTGGTAATTATTGTGTACAGTGAGGATGGGTATCCTGGCACGATAATCAGTGATTGACTCTGACACGAAGCTGGATCTTAACTTTTTGAAAAAAAACACTGGATAAATTATTGACGCTAGTCTCTCAAAAAGAACAATATGTAAACACAAGTTATATTACACTATGCAGAAATAAATATGAGCAACAGAAATACAAACGCATGCTAGCTATACAGCACAGCAAATTTCTAATCGATCGGTAAGCAAGACAACTCTTAGTCACTTCATACAATTGTGTGGCAAGGTTTGGATTCACCCGTTTTTTGGAAACGACTGACGCTTAGATGCCTTCATTATAGGTGTGAAACGATGAGAATAAATGTTCTGAAAATTAATGATGCTGCCCTAATCAATGCAAAAATCATTACGAGGCTGATAATTCACTGAATTCTCTCGTCACCAAAGTCCAAAATGTGCTCCTTGAAGAAAAACTCTGATTCACCTTTCGCCTAATAGACATACATACTTTGACAAGGATTGCTTGCGATTGGTGGTTGGCTTCCAACAATAACTGGTACAGGGAACACAGATATCCTATATACATGCTAGATTGTCATTCATTTGGAGGAGCAATGGACAAAATCCAAAATAATGTTACAGGAATGTCGGCACAAGGAGAGAGCATTAACAAGTTGAGATTGGCTGATAATATTAATTGTATTGAGGAGAATGGTGACAAACTTCGAGAAATTATTCGCATGCTAGGCCAGTCGGAACGAGCGTTGAACGTTCGGTTTATATCAATTGGTCAGTATGAACTGCATAACATAATTCGATAACATGAATAGATGTGATTTGTATACCAAATTGCAACGTGTGTCCGTTTACACAGTAGAGTGACGATACCACGGTAACGCAAATATTTCCCATCAAAGTGACAACTAGCATGTAGCTAACCCCGTCCACTAGCTGGTCAACCCCATCAAGCCCCACCCCCTCAAGTGAAAATGTTTAGCGCCACATTTGCTCACGCGAAACAACTTGGATTAATGCAAATATATAGTTTGAGATGCAGACACTCGAATGACAACACGGCGCTCGACCAGCCTGGTACACCAATGATGAACTTGATATTTGAGCTTGGTATTGTAGAACTTAACGTCGTCAGCACAACTAAATAATCTTCAATTTATTAAAGTTGCAATGTGACACTATATGTATTTATATATTTAATATTAATTATGCGTTGACAAAAATATACTTGTGCTTCATTTTGTCGTTTTAGCAGTAGACTGATTTAATTTTACAATGTTTACATTTACTTACTTTTTTCATATATAAACAGATATCTTAAAGATATTAAAATACTAAATGTATTTTATTTTAATTTAATCTATTTGGCTGTTTTACATTTGGTTGATTTACTGTGTTTATAGAGAAATGTGGTCTTCAAAATATTACTTTAAACTTGTGATGGACTGCATTGCAGAACATTCAACTGGACGATTATCGCTGCATGCTTTTCGCTATGTATAATTTCGAATTATTGCATTAGAAATCTAATCACCCCACAATTTCTCACAAACAATCTCTTGGTATTCATGATTAGATACTTTCAAACGTATCAGCATCACTCAATGAGGGCGGTGTCAACATTTGTTTATATTAGCACACTCAAATGTATTTAATAGCAAGATCTAACATTCATGATTTCATTAAATATGCATTATCACATGATCACTTTCAGACAATTATAATTTTCGTCCAAAATCATCATAGTTATTAATATTAAATTTTTTAAAGTTAATATTTATATAGGACGTATTTTCATCTCGGAGAATTTTAGCGAGTACATGTTGCTGTGAAAACCTCCCCAGGTGATTCCTAGTTGGTTATTAGTGTTGTTGTACTCTCCGTTCAGATGGCTGTAGAGACATCCATTGAACCACTATCCTCCGTGAAAGTAATCAGAGCAGAATCCGACATCCCAATGGTCATTGTCCTGATCAATTGTTGTGAAGTTCTGACGCACGTGATACCATAATTGGTCACCTGCTGTGATGCAGAATATGAGACTGAAACGAGACGCTGTCTCTGTATGAACTAGTAATATTCCCTTTAATATGCCTTATACTTTAGTTAGCTACGCAGTCCACGCAATATTTTGACATAACTAAATGCTATATTTGATTCCTAGAGATCGTTTGTAACAGCACGTACATGTTTCAGATCAACGATATTGATCAGCTCTGTCCTCTCCCAGTTTAACTTATGTAGTAATGATAGGAGACACCATCAATCATATCGAATACATCATCACAGTCATGTTTAGAAGTAAAATAATAATTACTCTATGTGCATAACCATCATGACGATGACGATGATGATCAATAAGCAGCAGAACTCCAAATCAAGAAGCGCTTCAGGAATGCGCAGTTAGTTTCCGACTTTTCCGCAAATTTTCTATTCAAATTACATGTATTTTATAACGAAAGGGAGGACGTAAACGAACTATTGTGCAACAAGGAGCCTGCTATGACCTGAGAGTTTCAACGTCTCTTATAAATGATCTGAGTACGTGCTTATCTTCAAATTCGACAGCAGGTGATTTGCAGAGAATATGAAAACATGCAAAGAAGATACTTCTACTGTAGACTTAACCATATTTGAGTCTGATCTTTCAAACTAAGGGATCTTGGCGTCAGACTTTTCGATCTATTTGTGTTTAAACGTGATAGACCAGATAGACGTGCTAGACTAGACTTCTGTTCGCGATAGACCAGACGAAAGTATTGTTTTGTGTTTGTTAAATAATAATAAACGCACTATGAGTTGCCTTAGAGATTAATCTTTAGAAATGAAGCATTGATTTTAGACAACATTAGTCCTCGTGTTGCTAGAGTGTGGAACAGTCTTTTGTACTATTTTGCTCATGCATCTTCCGTGCATATTTTAATCGATCTCTTAGCCGACAAAATTTCCAGTTGTACGTTTTTAAGGCTGATATTTTATATTCGTACTGCAGCTATGTTGTATTTTCCATACACAAAGCTAAATTGTATTATGTCTCTCAGGTTTTATGCGCGCATAAATATTTCTAAGTTTTTGACTAAGTATCGTAGTCACATAGTTTTATCACAGATGTTTAAATTTTTTAATGTTGCAGACATTTCCAATGCTTCCGAGTCTGGTGACTCTTCAATTGACCATAATTTGTTTAACATCTACAAACGTATGCCATTATAATAGTGTGATCGTATACCTGAACAATGTCATATTTTGAAGACTTTAAAAATGTAGAATATTGAGAGTAACAGTAACTCTACGAGTCAGTTAAAATACTTCCGCTTGCAGTTATACTATTGCAGCGCATTGCACCGCTAAGAAGTGGAGCTACCGAAGAGCGTTCATAGCAATTCCCGTGTAATCGCTGGCTCCAAGAGACGTGACCGCATTATTTGATTTTAAATAAACTGCACTGGCTAACCATTGAGTAAATAACCAAGTGCAACATACAGCTCATCGGATATCAAATCCTTCACCAGTGGTAGCCACACGATTTCGCTGGTCTCGCCGTCAAATATCACCCGACGCGTTCAAATCACCATTCACGTGTCTAGTCGCCTATCACATGCTAACAGAGAATAGAATAATGTCATTGGGTATTCATTGAAGCATCGCATGAGGTCTAAAACTCAATTGTGCAGAACAATTGTATTATTAAAATAACCCCAAGTCTCATTTAGCGTAGTGCTGTGTGCTTTGCATGCGTCTGCTTTGTATGCTTTGTACGCTTTTAATTGTATGCTTTCCTGCTGCCCTTCAAGAAAAGTTGTTGACAACAGTGTATGCTCATTGCTCGATTCTGCTCAATCAGAGATAATAATTCTACTAATCGATCTCCTCCTTATTGCACGAAGTTTATTATCTAGTTTTCATATTCTCGTTCTCGCTGTGAACTGTTGTTGAATTGAAATTGCTGTTGAGTTGAAATTGTTAGCTGATGGAGGTAGATTAACACAAAGGAAATATTGTAAGATAACCTTGACGCAATTATCTCACGAATCAGATTGACAGTGCCGATGCATCGCTGCTCATCAGCTTCTTATTTGAGGCTGTCTATGAAGTGTTATCTTGATCCATATCCATAACTTTTTAGACTCGAAGACTCGAACGCCAATTTTAATTAGCTTCAATTATCAAGTTGACGATAATCATGCATTATGTGTGTGTTTGTGTGTGCTCTTGCACAAACATACCCGGTTATGCACATATGTTGGCCATGATTGTAGTCTACATAAAGGCTCTTAGTTGAAATGTTATTTGAGATTGATTAATACAATTTATTCTGACAAGCTCAATGTATTGGTTTCGATGAATTTAATTTCTGAAAATAGCAAGGTATAATATTTAGCTCGTTGGTTATTATAATATATAGCTCGCATCCATAATTGTGCAATCGATTGGTTACTAATTTTAAAATGCATTCAGGGAACTAACGATTAGATTTAAACCATCGTGCCAAAATTTGCGATTTATTCATTCCGAAGGGGGCGGCGCGTGGAGTGGGCGGGCTATGGGGCAGGGGGATAGGTCGTCAACTTCATGGTCGGTCAACGAATGTCGTCAACAAATCGTCAATAAATTGTCAACGAATGTAGCTAAGCTAACGATGATATAAATAGCTTATATAGCGAACAGATTTAACTATTTACCGTACTTCAATTAATTAATTTCAATTAATCAATTACGTTTAACTATTATTTGTTTATTGAAAATATATCTAAGGTAGTTGCCTGATCTTTGTAGCTATGGCACAGTATTATCTACATCAGACCGATAATGTGAAAGAACGAAACTCAACGTCATGGTCGGAGAAATCTTTTTCAACTCAAATGGTTTAAAGTTAATAAACTGAAACCTAACAATTCTAAAAGTCCGTGATGATAAACAAAATAAAAATAAAAAGACTGAAAGTCAAAAAGCCTTACATTTTAAAGGCAGAACTGTCAGAAAGCAGAAAACAAAATTGCTGGGGATTCAAACGTACTAATGTCGAATGATCAATCATTCAAAAGGTCGAACACACAAAGTTCCAAAAGTTCGGTTGTTTTGAAAAGTTTTTATTGTTCAGACATTATGTCCGAACAATCAAAAGGGCTTATATTCAATTATCTAAAATGTTCTAAAGCTCATCAACATTTTTTTAATTTGGAAATCTTAGTTCCAGGTTAAATTAACTTGCATCCTATTGATTCGTAAGTATTTGACTAGTTCCAATATACGGAACATGGCGGAATTGCTGTAGATAAAATTCGATCTGTTGAATGCTTGTTTGTTTGAATGATTTGTATATTCGGCTTTCTGATTTTCAGTCGCTTGATCTTGCTTATTTGCACACTTATGAAATTTTCCGCTTGACCTTTGTATTTTGTTCTTTTGATTTTCTGCTTTTATTATCTTAGAGATCTATAGTTGCAGAAGTTCTTCGATCATGATTCACGTTCCTTAAAATGGCGCACAATATGCAATGTCATATATACCAAATATCAAATCCCAAAATATTTACAAGGTTTGATACTTCGATGGTAAAACGTACAATCAATGAACCGAAAACTCAAAAAACCCTAACATTAAAATGACAAATGTTTCATATAAATATTTTGTCAAAAGGTTTTAAATAAAAACCGACAATAATAGGGTCAAACTTTCAGAAGGCCTAACATATAAATAGCTGAACATACAAAGGGCAGTAATGCCAAATGCCGAACAATAGAACCTCGAACATTAACGAATTTAAGCTGCAATTTCTAACTGCTAAACCAAAAAAATTGAATTGATATATTTTCCATAAGTGCTTTTTTAAATATATAGCCTACTGGTTGCAATTTTGCTAATTTTCGGCCTATTCATTATTTGGAATGGTAGTTATATTGGCCTATTGACTTTCGGCATTCTAATTGTTAGCAATTAGTATTCTGGTCTTTTGAATGTTCGACCTTTAAATTACGAGTTTTGCAATTGATTTTCATTCTTTTGATTTTCCGCTCATTCACTTGTGTGTCTCTCGATTGTTCATTATTATTAATGATCGCGCTTTTTATCGTCCCTCTAAATTCAACCTTTTGAATTAGAGCTTTTCGGCCCTGTGCAACAGACCGTTATAATCAGTGCTCGAATTAGGAAAAAAGCAGTGGGGGAAGTATTTAGAACTAAACATCAGTGGGGGGAAAGTACCTAAAACTGAACATCAGTGGGGGGAAGTATTTACCAGTGGAGAGGAAATCCCCCCCATCCCCCCATGTAATTCGAGCACTGGTTATAATACTGATTGAGATTCGGAATTCGAATGCTTCAGAAGCAAGAAAGATTTTCATTAACCGTTGACGTTGTTGAAAGAACAGTTGAACGTCAACTGTCATTTCAATAAAGTATAAAATATGTACAACGATTTACGTCAACAATTGAATTAAATCGTTCTAAATGCTTAATAATAGTATAAATGCATTTAGTTGCACAGAACAGGGTTGGACATGGGTCACTTTTTTTGGACCCGACCCGACCCACGAACTTTCTGATCTGACCCGACCCTAAAATAATTATTTGATTTGGGAATAATTTTTAAAGTACACACGCTTGTTCCACTCTTGTCGTTGGCCGAATAAATTTTGTGGAAATACATACTAGACCAATAAGCAATTGATAATTATAGGAAATTGTATGATGAATGAAACTTTGAGAACCTTGAATAAAATTTAATATTACACATTGGTCAAGTAGTCTGATTTTTACTTATTTTATTACGGTACCGATAATTTAGTTTTAATAAATCTATGTCAATTTGATAAATGAGTAATGTATTCTATGATTGTTATACACAGATGTATATCAGCCGTGGACATATTTCTCTCGAAATTCAAGTTACAATGTATGCATTTTAAGCATGAAGTACTTCAAGGACA
This sequence comes from Buchholzia appendiculata, assembly GCA_034694885.1. NCBI lineage: Eukaryota > Metazoa > Annelida > Clitellata > Enchytraeida > Enchytraeidae > Buchholzia > Buchholzia appendiculata. The sequence goes on from JAQFYQ010003585.1 coordinate 9,265, forward strand.
TCTTAAATCAATAAAGTATGACATGATTGAGGTAGTTAAAATTTTCGCGGGTCTAGACGGGTCAGGATTCTGTGACCCGACCCGACCCACTGAACTCTGGACCCGACCCCACCCGCGACATTTCCAAAAAAATTCGGACCCGACCCAACCCGACCCGACCCGACCCGCGGGTCGACCCGACCCACGTCCAACTCTGAGTCAACCCGGCCTCTAAACAAACATAAATTTAGAAAAATTTCTGATATTGGCAGCACTGTCCAAAGAAGCTTCAGCCTGAGTGACGTCATGTTTCCTCCTCTTTAGTGCATACTTTCTCCAAGGTACAAACCATGTTGAAGCTTGCAATTATGTTGCTAGGTATAGCCCACCGATTTATTAATTACAGGCGATCAGGTTTTAAAAAGATATTAGTCCACAAGAATCTATACATTATCAGCCGTGTCCAACGAAATTCATTAAGCTAAGTATACGGATTGGTTCATTAAAGTCTTCCAGTATTTCGTGTATTACCTACAGTCTTTTACAACAACCAGACATTGCTGGGCATCGAGTCCGCAAGGAGCTTTGAGCTCTCCCTTCGTTATTATGCATGGTGCCACGAAGCAAGGATTGCTTCGATCAGCTCTTTTATTGCTGGGTAGTTTTGCGGAGACCAGACGTTTCAGTCTCGCCCACAGATTCTCAATCGGGTTTAATTCTGGGCTGTTTCCTGACCATGGAAGAACTTCTGTGTTATTGTCCGCAAACCAATGGGTACAAATCCTGGCATGCAGTGTGGTAAGGATCGCCATCTTGCTGAAACACATAATTCGTATCGTTTGGTACAACGATTTCGAATGCAGATCTGGAGAGTTTGTGCTCCAGTACGTCTTTAATATATTTTTCGTGCAGTAACTGTGCCATCATGTGACTTGAGCCGACCATCCAAATCGATTTGGATCTGCAAGGCCCGCGATGTGGTTGGCCCCACGAAATTCTAGAAGGCTTTATTGAATCAACCCATATGATCAGTTTAGTTAATTTAGTTAGACACTGCCCAATGCCCATACTGTCTCGATTGTTGTGGACTAATATATTTTTAAAACTTGATCGAATGTAGTTAATAAATGAGTAGGCTATACCTGCTAACATATTAGCAAGCTAAAATTTGTTTGCTATGAATATTTTTATCTATTATTATAAAAACCTGAAAAAGTCAAAACAACTGTCTTATCAAAAAAGTTGCCAAGCTTTCTGCCACAACTGTATATATCAAGGCAGTAGCCAGGATTTAATTGGGGTGACTTTCA
>JAQFYQ010003586.1:0-10552 GCA_034694885.1 Buchholzia appendiculata
GGCTTTGCCTGTGCCCCGGCTCTTGGCGTCGAAGGGGAGGAGGAGACCCGAGACGCCTATCAAGTATCAAGTAAGTATCAAGTAGTTGTTGTTAGGAGGAAGAGAGGACTCGTTCCAACCCTAACAGCGATGACAGGGGTGCAGGCCAAGCCTATATGGACCCCTCACACATACTCTAATGTTGACCAATCTTACTCTTGAATATTACTCCGACTCCGCACTCACAGCAGACTCTGGCTATTTTTTTCCATAAGTTCACCACTCTGTAACTGTAGCTGTTTCGCCTTATTTATACCCTGCAATGTTTTTTGCCAGTTTATTGCTGTTTCCTCTGGTTTTACTTTCTTCAACCCTTTGGAACATGAACTGTAATCTGATATAACAGCACCATGTCTGCACGTATCATGACGTATGCATCTCTCTTCTATGGTAGTTAGACCAAGTGTGAAAAGCCTTTGTTGATAGTTCTGACCCTTACATTCAGTAATGCCTTTTATAAATCCATTCTGTACTTTCATTGGTGAGGCCTATTTTGAATGGCTATGTTATTCGGATGTGAATCCTTTCTGTTGACTAATTGATACTTCATCGGATCATGGCGAAGAGCTAGCATACTTATATTTTTGTTGTAGGGTTATGCAACAACATTGTGCTATTATGTTCTCAACTGGTGTAAATTGTTTTGCTTGTTGGTTTTTTATACAATAAGTTTAGGATCCGTAATACAAGCAGTAAACCACCGTAAAAATCACTGTACACCATTGTAAGATCGTCGTAAATGATCGTAAACACCAATTCCGGTTGTAATCACGGATTGCTTGATTAATCGCGGATTGCTTGATTAATCATGGATTGATCCAGGATTGCTTTATTGATCACGGATTTATCAAGGATGGTTTGATCACGGATTGATCATGAATGGTTTGAATAAGACAATCCGTTATCAATCAATCCGTGCTCAATCAAGCAATCCGTCATCAATCCGTCATCAATCCGTCATCAATCCGTCATCAATCAATCCGTGCTCAATCAAGCAATCCTTGATCAATCCGTGATTAATCTACCTATCGGTGATTACAACCGAGTTGGTGTTTACTATCATTTACGACGATTTTACAGTGATTTTACGGTGGATTACGGCCTTAGTACGTACCGATAATGCTATAGAGATTTTATTGAGTATTTGATTATTACTATTTTATTTTTTAAAAGTTATTCAGTTTAGCTGTGTAGATGGAGCACATTTTAAGCAGTTATTTGACCTGATGTTATATCTTAAGTTTATTTTGAGTTCGTTGATCTAAATGTGATGGTACACGTTTTGCAGATGATTGCGAACCATAAATATATTAAATATCGTTGAATAGGTGACCAACTGGTTTATATAATGACTTTTATCATTATCCCGGGTAGCCTCAGTCGTAGTATTAATATGCATTGTATTGTGTATGTTCCAAAATAAATATTTACTTGAGTACTTACTTAGCATGTGATCATTATCATCATCATTATTATCATTAACATGTGATCATTATCATCATTAGATCATCGTCATCATAGTCATCGTCGTCGTCGATCATCATCATCATCATCATCATTTATTTTGCTGTATTAATTAATTAATTAATTACTTTTTATCGACAAACTTGCAACATTGTTAACACCATGAGTAGATGCACAAACCGCCTTCATAAATATGTGAAATGGTTACTTCTGAAAGATAATTGACTAATGTGAATTTTCATCCTCATCTGTCTGCTGCTACGCTTCCTATCTGCTCGTATGTCATGCGTTATTTATCTCATGACGTCATCCAATGACGTCAGTCTTGATCCATCCCATGATATTTTAACACAGTTAACCATCCAGTAATATCGAGTGCGACTTGCCTCTGACGGTGTTCGTTAGAGTCGTACCACACATTCTAGAACTGGTGGCAGGTCGTGGTTAGAGTTACGATTTAGTTCAGGTTAGGGTTGTGTTTTGAAACTATAAACAAGGTCTTTACAATTGGTGTTGATTTGATAAAACCAAATATTGGGGTACCACTACGAGTGTAAACCACAGCCAATTCTTCTTGATCCTCACAGTACTTTTTCCGCAGATTCCAATTTTCACTTTTTCTATTTCTTTAACAGTTTAAATTGACTTAATTCTATACAAACCATGAAATGTGTAACTTCGCTGAGCTTACAGATGATAATTGATAACGCAATTTTTGGTTAACCTTTACTTTAGTTCACTGCATGGGAAACTTATGGTTAAGGTCGGGGTTACGGTTGGGTTAGCGTTAAAATTTGGGTTTGGGTTAGTTGTAGGGTTGGGCTTATAGAACATTTTTCGAGCTTCAAATACTTAGATTAGTAACTAAAAAGAGATCTTTTTTTTAACCTTGCCTGTTTAAATTTTTTCATGTGCAGTATGTAGTAAAGTAAAGGATAACCTGTACAGAGCATAATTGCCAAGTGTATTTTGTATGTAGAAGCTCGTCGATTGCTTCCACTGCATGACGACGATAGCTTTGTGTCGTGATTGATACTGTGCATGCTTCACGTGCTGCCGCTCTGCAATGTCTTCGTCGTCACTTCTCGATGAGGACAAGCGTGTCGGCAACAAAAGAACAGTTACTTTTCACGAAAGGGATGAGAAGAGAAAAAAATTTAAAGCTAACGATAATGGTATGGATTTATTATGATGCTGTTTGTAGCTATTTTTTAAGTTATCTTGAACATGCATTATTCAATTCCTCTCTTTTGTTTAACTAAAGCTTCATGTATTGGTGTGTTCACTTTGCTATTTGCCTTGGACAGTGTTGAGTACACTCGCAGTGTGGGGGGGGGTGTAATTTATGTATGGCTTCATATCCTGTTTGTAGCTAACTATTGTTTGAATTTGGTACATGTTGTTTAAATCTCTATCAGGTGCTTCCGGTAGCTCAGCGGAAGATTTGGGCGCTGTTCGGAGTCGATTGATGAAGGAAAGACGTAATCTGCCGATATACAGCGCCAGACAGCGTCTGCTGGAAGAGCTGAAGAAACTGGACAATGCCATCGTGATCGGAGAGACTGGAAGTGGCAAGACTACTCAGATACCACAGGTAAGCAGGCATGCAGGTGTGCCTTATAGGTAAGCAGGCATGCAGGTGTGCCTTATAGGTAAGCAGGTATGCAGGTGTGTGTCACAAGTAAGCATTTATATAGGTATGCCTTATATGTAATCACATTGTACAGGTGTGCATGCAGGTAAGCAGGTATGCAGGTGTGCATTCAGGTAAGCAGGTATACTTCTGTGCCTTTTAGGTAAGCAGGTGTGCATGCATGCACTGTAAGGCTGTATCTAAGTAGGCATAGAGGTGTTACCAGCAATTTATGATCTCTATAGGGCCTACCCATATCAGTACGGTGGCTACTATCCTATTGTATGAATATGAACTAGTGTGAGTTTACAAACCGAGAGAATAAGAATATTGTTTCGGAGAGGAAGTGAAATAGACATGTGTAATAATAGTTTTGAGCAATTAATTGTCAATGTCAAGTAATTAAATACTGAGTAGGATTGATTGTGTCTGACTGTGCACACAGGCGAAGCTGTGATTGCACTGTAATCACCTGTTAATTTATGTGTTCGTTTACAACAGGCCATATTTGTGGGGTGAGTTTACGGGTTAAAATCTCCACCGAAATTAAATTTTTGGCTTAAAAATGTTGCCTGTTTTGATCACTTGCATGCTTTCCCCACTCGCCAGGAAGAGCTCTGCTAGACCTTACCAGAAATTTAAAATTAGCAAACTTTAAATAAAGGTCGTTGAAATTTGTTAGATGGCAAATATCTCTCTCCACAATGAACATTCTGGCTGCAGCCTGCAAGTCTGTGTAGTAGTATGTGGGATTGACTGTGTGTATATGTAAGATATGATGTGGGATTGTCTGTGTGGGTGTTGATGTAGTGTGTGTTATTGTCTTGCTATATGTATGTAAGATAGTAAAACTAATGAGCAAGTGCTACATGATGTGGGAGAAGAAAGAAGTATGGTGCAAACAGTCTTAAAGAGAAAGAAAAACTGGATTGGACATGTGTTGAGGGGCGAGGGATTGATGAAAAATGTGATAGAAGGCAGAAATTAGGAAAGGAGAGGACCAGGAAGAACGAGACAGAGTATGCTTCATGAACTGATGGAGGACAAGGAGGAATCGTTATGTGCAAATGAAAAGCAAAGCGGAGGACCGTGAGTTGTGGAGGAAATGAATACCAGGGACCTTCCTTCCGGCAGAGCACTAATGATGATGATTCAAACTCAAACAATAAAAAATCACACATTTCAAACAATTCAAAACGGTTCAAAACAAACAATAAGTGCATGGTAAATAGAATTATTGTTGGTTATCACGAACAAAAAATTTGAAATCAGCCAACGCAATTGAATATTGTGACTTATGGAGGCATGCGCATGTCTGTAGCATACGAATGAATTTGTTTGCGTTGAGCAAAATGAAGCACATAATAACAAATTAATAAATAATTATGATGTACCGGTACATAAAACTATTCTCAATCACGGAGTTATTATTAACTCCGTGATTCCGTAATTTCCGTGATTGTGAATAATTTCCGCAATTATTCGGAGTTGATTTCCAACAGATTCATATAAAATTCAAACATACAGAAATATAACTTATAGATAATGTATACAAGCAAAAAGAGGTGTTCTTTCATCCACATCATTGTCGTCATCATCATCATCATAATAATCATCATAATAATTTTTGCCATGTTGATTTTACCATTTTTGTCCAGCTCTGTATTGGCTTTGAATCAATGCTCACAATGGAATCTGACTAATCATAATTGGGCAGAATATTAAATTTTACTGTGCGCAATAAAATTCACCAACAACATTAGGGAAATCATAATTCACTGCCGCCATTTTGGTCTAAGAAAAAATGTTGTCATACGATTGACCTATTCTCAACTCTTCCTGAAATGTCTCTGATCACCTAATCGAGCAAGTTCCTGAACACTGTCAATTGTATTTATTATATTGACTGACCTCCCTAGGATACAAGCCACTGTTACCTTGCAACTAACGGAATAAAATTAACACGAATAACACAAAATATGAAAATAATATATATTATATAAGTTAAACAGAACTTACTATATGAAGCGGAATCGTCGTCCATTTCTTCACTTTCCTCATCGTCGTTCTTCGTGCTGCTTACAATGTGAGGTGAGAGTGGAACTGCGGATGACTTTGTCTGTTTCTGAGTTGGTGACAAAAGTCCTTCGTGTTTTACTACCTTTCCGTTAGAGTAATTCAACATGGCCGAGTCCCTATTTATCACGTGATCGAGTTCTAACGACCCTAGAAGTTGACCCGAACTGTCCTTGCTGAATTGATGACTTGACCTCTGTCGGTCAAGGTCAAACTGTGACTGGAGAAGCGAGGGCAGCTGATGAGTGAACCGAGCTGCATCCGCAGAAGTGGAAGAACCGGAAAGACTGACCAAGTTCGAACAGTACTGGAGCGGCGGCATGCCGGACAGCGAGGGAATGTTAGAGAGATGTGGTGGGATCATCCAGGGATGACCCGGAGGACCAAGAGGATGTCCGTAAGGTGGAATAAGTTTCCAGGCATCATGGAGTGCTGGAGTGCCTGGATTGTGGAACACACTGAAGGGAACAAAACCCGGAGGCAGTCCGGATGCCAGTGAACGATAGGACTCCGTCAATGTAGAGAAATCAGGCTGCTGGAATGTGTGCGGAAAGTTGGATGGAATGTCTCGGAACTTTCGATACTCCGCTTCGGAACGGTCTGAATAAGACGTATGCTGTGGAAGATGTTTTTGTTGAACAGTTTCGTGACAAGGCCGAATTTCGAACTTAGTGAAAGTCGAGAGGGGAGAATGTTCCGATACGTTATCATAGGTAACATACTCGTTTCCTGCGGCCTTGCATTCCTCAGGCAATGCCAAGTCAAGTGGCTCTGTAAGGCAATAAAATAACAGGTGTAAGTACGTATAGCTTTCTGTTCTTTTCTGTATCATATTTTGCCATTTTTGACAGTGCAATATACTCATGTATACACAGTATTTTGACTCCTATGTTATTCTATAATTTGTTATCATTTTTACTACACTTTGAGTGTGAAATAAAGATATAATATATTATTTTTTAGAAGTTCATAGCAACAACTGAATTGTTAACGATAAAACTTTTTAAACATTAAATTAATGTAAAAGATTTTCTGAAAATTTGAATACTTTGAATAACTTTTGAAAAAGTCGAATAAACATCAAGGTCATCTGGCATCGCCTGGGAAAAATTCACAAAATTCAAAAGATGTTTATTATGAAGTAATTCTCAGAAAATGACTGCCAATATCCACGAAGATGGCTAACTAAATAAATAGCGTTTATTACAAACAAATCCTTAACTAAACTTAACTAAAAATAAATAACGAGCGTGCTAAATATATTAATAATACTAAACAACGCTGAGATAGTTAAATATAAATAAATAATGCCATACTGAGAATTTCTTTGTAAATTCGAGTCTCTAATAATAATCGCATCTGAATTAAATAAAAGCAACATTTTGAGCTGGTCGTAGAATTTAAGCGTTCAGTCAAAATGGTGGAAAGTGAATCGAGTTAAAATGATTTACTATCAAGCATTTTATTTAATATCTTCATGCATACAACGAAATAAAAGTGAACAATAAAAATAGCAAATATGCAACAGTAGAAAGCGTACCTAGTTTGACTACTGCATCCAGCGAGGCCCCACTCCGCACACACTGCCCAGCCTCGGCCTTGAACCGCTTGCACGTGACCTGGCCTGGAGAAGTCACGTGATTCGATATGTGTTGTGAGGAAGGTCTCCGCTGATCGGGATGACCTCTGAGCACCGAGGACTCAAGGTCATCTGGCGACCTTGTGACGCTACACCGGCTGGACCTGTATGACAGATCTTGCAGCAAGACAGGGACAGCAGCTTCTTCATCAGCGTCACAACGCCCCAACTCTGCTGCGTCTGCAATACGGAACACAGCGGAGCATTAGGTACAATCAAGGGACAAAGTAAGGACGGGGGCCCAAGGGCCTCGGCCCCTTTCCTCGTTCCTGAAACAATTCCTTTTTTATTTGTTATGCTCATGATGATGATGATGATAGTGCTCTGTCCGAAGACAGGTCCTGGCGATGGTTATTTGTCTTACATATTACTACGCACGACTTAACCACCGACCGACTAGGCCAGATGAGCACGGGTGGGTGGCCAATGGTCCTTCCCGTAATGCCCATGTAGACCAGTAAATACAAAGAAACATCTGTCACCGCTGGGTGCAACCAAACAATCAAGGACAACAGTGGCGATCAACCAAAGTTCTCGATTAACATCTGACATCTGTTATTACCATCAGAGTTCCTAAAATAACATCATTTTTGCGCTGGTATTGCCGAAGGCATAACGCCAAAAGATATTGAAATCCTTACCACATAATGAATTGTATAATAAATTGAACTTTGTGATTAACTTGATAGCTGGCACTCATCGATTTAATTTTGAATAGTTGAATGTTTTTATATTGTTTATAAATCGTCGTCAAAGCTGAATGAAAAACAATTAATATCACTGAGAGCTTAAGCAAGAAAGGAAAATTCACGAAACCAGACCGTACGTACTAGTGTCATGAATGGCGTCATGTGTGGCGTCATGAGTAGTGTCATGGCGTCATGCGTGGCGTCATAAGTAGCGCCATGAGTGGCGTCATGAGGGGCGTCATGAGTAACGCCATGAGTGGCGTCATGAGTGGTGTCATGAGTGGCGTCATGAAAGTTGTCATGACAGTTGTAATGAGAATTGTCAAGAGTGGCGTCATGAGAATGGAGTCATGAGAAAGGTAAACAGCAGCTAAACTAGTTAACTACTCTGCTGCACTGTGAGAACTATACCTTGACGATACGAATATACGCACTAAGTTCGCTCTATAGAATCCATCAATGCGCGTGCACTGCAGTGATTATCCTACACGATTTGTCAAGTATTTCCTCTTCTATGACAAATGACTAACCCCTCACACCTCCCCCATTCCACCCCAGACCCCCCCCCCTCTCACCAGTGACCACCCCGTCACACCTCCCTTCCTTCGAGGTTTACATTAATGCTATAGTATAATTTCTGTGATTTAATTTGGCAAAAATACAACTTGGTGCCAAGTGAAAACAGCATCGTTTACCTAGATCCTTAAAATATAACAATATTTTAAATATTTTGAAGATATAATTCCTCACGACTTGTACGTGATGTTCGTTGGTCCAGTTACATTGATCACCTCGCATTTCTCGAAATTGGAGCTGAGTGTCTGATTGGTCCTTTTCCCCAAAACGCCCAAATGTTTTTCAACATGGCACACTGAACCCGCACAAATTTATGTGTTTACCCAGTAAATGCCCCCGATACGTTCCCAAACTATGCCTTCATCGCGACGATGACTGCTTCGCAAAAACTGGTGATAACTTCTTGATTTATTTTCGACAAATATATTTTAAGCAAGGCAAAACAAACTAAATCAAACTTAACAATTATTGCATTCTTGTAATAAACACTGCAGCTATCGGTACCAGACATTTCCTCCTCGACTATGAGCAGGGGGGGGGGGTTAAAGTAAGGGGACGGGGGGGGATTGGACCCTCTCCTCGAGAAATTTCGCAATTTATTTCATTATTTATTACAATTGAGACTGTACAAATGGATGAGGTTCCCCTCTTCTCTGTGTGTATATGTTTATCGATAGCTATGACTTCCAGATTTTTAACCGAGATAGTAGAAATATGTTGAGAATGTCCATGATCTATACACTAGATGAGTTTCATTTTCTACAATAATTTTTATCCAACCCTCTGTTTGACGTCCATAAATTACTGAGAATAATTGTGTAATGGTTTTGTTGAAAGGTAGATGTAACAGTACATTAACTATACACATCCTTGCAGTCAATCCTCAGTGTCGAAGGACGTCAACAGCGGCGATGTCACGATACGCTTTGCACCGTCACGCAAAACAGCAAGGACAAAAACGTCCTGCCAGTCGTAAACGTGGTGTTTATGAATCCGCTTTGCGGAAATGCTTTTATGTCCTTTCTGCAGTTTTGAGAAAACTGCAAAGTAAATTTTTACTTTCTTTTCGCTTTGACAAGTGAATTCTCTGCTACGGCAGTTGTAATATCCTGATGTTACAGGATGTTTCATAGATAATGGTTAGTCAGGGTTTATCACAATGTCTTCGACAATTAGCGAAAAGTTACAGTGGCCGTGCTATTAATTTTCATTAATTTCAACTTTCCATTGTTTGATCACTAAAGTGAGGCATTTGGTAGAATTAGCTCAGAGTTTCACAGAAATAACTAACTAAAAATAACAAACTAAATAACTTTACCTAGGCATATAATTGATTACAAATATCATGCGAAACTCTTTCTGTTTGCTGATATGTTTCTCAATTATTTGTTTCTTCGATCTATTTATTGTTTCAGATCAGCCGAACTCTTGAGATCACCAACTCTACCAACGGTGTGGCGCATGAACGAGTGGCTTTCTCGACATCTACAGTTTCCTATACTTCAGGCTAATTCAAATACAGTGCAAATATTCTTATTATCCCGACCGACTTCAACCGGTAGTTTTGTCATTTATTTCCGGTGATATCGAGTATAAACTTATTATCGCTCGACATGACTCGGCATTAATTACCGAGTACGATTCAGAACAGGATTCTGAGCATGCATGCGTGTGTGTGTGTCCATGTCTAGTTAATACAATTTACTGATTATATCATATTTCAAGTCACTACTTCGATAACTACTGCACACCTCGGATGAATTTATTTGTTCATATCATTCATATTAACTAGTCGTATCTATAATATAATTTATTGTACAATTCAGATTATGATGACTCCATCTTCGCGAAGGGCTAAAATAATGGGTAGAGCCTCGGCGGGGGGAGTTTTCAAGGTTAAAATTTGTGTGTCAGTTCAAAATTAGAAGATGAATAATTCTGGAACAGTGAGAGAGAGAGAGAGAGAGAGAGAGAGAGAGAGAGAGAGAAAGTGTATGTGTGCGTGTGTTTATTTGGATATGGACTATAAAGAGTATACGATACTGAAAGAAAGCGAAAGAAAGAGAGATAGAGACTAATTAGAGAGTAAGAGGCAGACCGAAAGAGACAAAGACAGAGACTAAAATGTAACTGTAAATATGAAGTACATATATGAATAATAACATTTTCGTGCTTCGAGTAATGCAGTTGCATGTAGACGACACGCATGCACGGTTCAACATTTAAACGTACTTCACATACAAAACACACAATACATAAACTACATTAACGGCACGTAATCGAAATCAGCCAGGCATGTAATGTGAATCGAGTTGGCAGTGTCGGCAAGTTTAATGAGTCCATTGAACTGGTGACAAATATTCAAGCCTTCCGGCTTTTATCCTATGAAATTCCTCTTCTCTCTCTCTCTCTCTCTCTCTCTCTCTCTCTCTCTCT
>JAQFYQ010003587.1:0-10552 GCA_034694885.1 Buchholzia appendiculata
ATTTTCGTATAGTTCCCCAAGGTAAACCTTGGCCAACTTTGTTTTCCCTTAATGTACACGTATCAGAGAGGTGAAATCCATCGAGAAACCTTTTGTTCTAATTTTGTTGAATCTCAGTCAGTATTTGTCGTTTATTGACTGGACTATTAGTTTAAGTGTTTAGGTAGGGATCTAAATTACCCAAAATTTGTTTTATTGCTGGGGAGAACTAATTAAAAATATTACGCCGAAACGTACAAAAAAGCATTGTACATTTAACCTACAAAAAAGTTTGGGTTCAGGGTTTAGCCCCCAAACCCCTGATGACCTTCCATTACTAACGCCGATACTACTATTGTTATCTTCTGAAGATATCCTTATTATTTATTTTTCCTTGCATTGTGAAATGCTGTATTTAAATTCTCTTACATGCTGTAACTTCGTTTGCTAGGCGTAACGTAACGTGTTCAATACGCTTAAATCTACATGTTTGCGTGCTTAAATACAAAATAGCAAGAGTACCATTTTATACACTACATTACATAAATGTTTGACACCAATTAATTGAAATTTGAGTTATACAGTGCTAATTGGTTAATCCAGAATTTATCATGGCTTTTCAAAACATTTAAGCAATGAATTTTTGTTGTGGTATGCGCGAGTGTTGTGTGCTAATGAACGATAATTAATAATTGTACGATTTATTTGAATATATTTATTTAATGTATATTACTTTAATTTGTAATTATCTTTAAAAATAGGCTAAACTTTGAATTAACGTTATGATTTAGCAATTTACGTGATCTATAATTTAGTAATTAGTTGTCTAGTATAATTCTGAGGAAATGAAGTTAAATTATTGTATTCTTGATATAATCTATTTTGGAGACATCGCTAATGATAGCATTAAGCAAAATTGGAATTTAAAATATTCTTATGGAACCATTTAATGTTTAATTTGTTTGTGTTTTATTGCACAGCACAAATTCATATTAGAAAAATTTAGCTTGAAATTTATATTTATAGACAAGACATGTTTGCATCATGCTTATGAAATGTAGTGTGTTTATTTCAGATAGTATGCTACTGAACACCGGTCATTTGCTCAGTCAACCGTGACAAGCTTTAACTTCAGTCATGGATCAGTCACCACATTTTCTTCCCTTTCACAATTCCAACTTATTACAGCAGCAGGTAAGCATTGATGTAGTATGGTGCATTGTTTATTACAGCAACAGCAGGACCTGCGTGTGGTTCATTGTGTAATTTATTACAACAACAGGAAGACTTGCATGTTGTATCATTTTGTTGCACTTGTGTATTGCATTATTTAGTTTTATTGCGTTTACTTATAATCTTTAAGTTGTTATATATCTTACGTTGTGCTGTTTGCCTTGCATGATTAATGACAATGTGCATTAGCATGTACGTTAAAAGAAAAACGAAAACGTGAGTTTCTTCTAATTAGGTCATAACATTTAGGTATTATGGCTCAGAAAATAATTATAAATCATGATGATCTTTGATTTCTGTTCTAGTTCTAATAAATCTTGTGCTTTATAATAAGACCGGTTACAGAGTAATTAATACTAAAACATTTTAAAGCTGAATAAAACTGCTATTGTTTAATTCTGTTCTGTAAATCTTTTAGCATTTTTTTTGGTCTTATCTTGTCGTATCTTTTATCTTGTCTTATTGTACTATGTCGTAGTGTTATGAAAATATTTATCGATTCTGTAGATACTGCACCGTCATTATTCTGTTGCATATTATTTATCATCATCATCATTTCTGAAATGAAATTGTTATCCACTCTACAAGCTGATACATATTTTAAAATTTAAAATTATCATCACTATTGGCTGTAAATAATGATGATAATTTACATCATTAGTAAATGGTATTGGCCTGATTGAATGAGATCATAAATGAAACAGTCAGTATTGAGTTACATTCAATAACTATATCACTCCGTGTGCTTGCTGTGTTTTAGCCGACTCCGCCGGCTCACAACTCGTCCGTCTTCTCTCCCCTTGTGCCGAGCAACTATGGAACCAACACACCGGGAGCCGGGCCGATATCCATCGGCACTGCGCCGCTGTTCTCTGCGCCTCCGGCTCACCATGGCACTCTGTCGTCGGCACACGCGCCATCGACAGGCAATAACATGAACCCCCCGACTCCAGGCATGTCCGTGCTACCCCTGAACCCTCCGACACCAGCCTCGGACGCTTCTAGAATAGTTCCGCAATTACAGTGAGTTAAACAGAGTCTTATGATCATCATTAATATTGAGAGTCAGTTTTTGCGATATCAGGAAGGGTTGCACTGCACTTTTTCAGCAATGGCTCTTTTTCCACAAATCAGGGTCATGTGCATCCTCAGTCTCACATCAGATGAATTTTGACATTCCTGAAGAGAATACACTGAGTTGTTAGTGTAGTCTTGTTTAAGCCATTGTTGTCTTAAAAATTACGTGTGCAGAAATGCAGCAGGATATCACCTGTACTCATCTTATGGTCTCTGACTATTGGCAACACCTCTCAGAATAATCCTTGTACATATCAAGCGATTAGTCAATGGTCTTTCGAATAGCTATTTTGTGGATGCAAGGTTTTTGTATTGTATTAATGTGATCGCAATTGATGTAATGAGGACGAGTTATTAAATGTTCAAGATACGTGTTAAACTAGTGTACATACCGGCACACTATGAATTTGAAGCACAATCCTTTTCCATTTTAAAATATGATAATGGTGCTGTACATGTGTGTGCTTGGTACATGCTGTTGTCTTGTCTTTTCTTTTAGGTTTAACATGTTTGTTTTATATTAGTACACAGTCTCGTTAATAATCAAAATCATTTATTTTTCTTTGCAGTCTGAGGTCCCCTGTAACTCAACATTACGTTTAGAAACGTTTCATATCTTCAAGAAAAGTCTAGATCTAGGTAAAAGTGAACCTGAAAATGTTTAACATACTATACTAATCAGATTAATTGTTCTTAATGTCGCGATATGATGCACCATAATTAGCTCATGCACAAAACTGTCTTGTGCGCAGGAACATTGTGTGCACGGTAAGTCTCGGCTGCAAGCTCGACCTGAAGAAGATTGCGCTGCACGCACGCAATGCCGAGTACAACCCGAAGCGGTTTGCTGCGGTCATCATGCGCATCAGACTTCCGCGCACCACGGCGCTCATCTTCAGCTCCGGAAAGATGGTCTGCACCGGTGCCAAGAGGTACTAGCTTAAGTTATTTGATTGGATGGATAGATGTGTGAAGTTGATTGTGAGATAATGTGTTAAGTAGATACGTTCCTGTGATGATCCATTTGTTTGATTGTTAAGACATCTAAGCATTTATTGATTGCAAACATTACGTTTAAAAACGTTAGATTAAAAAAGTTAGGAAAAACTTGATGTCTATTGTAAGATGGCAATACAGTGATCAACCATTATATATATATTAACACAGATGTTTTTTTTTATATTTGAAAATGTATTTTTATTTGGGTTTGAAGTTTGTGTAGTGAAATATTTTATATTACAATTAAAATAATTACTTTTAGTTAATTTCTTATATATTTTTAATTTGAATAAAGACTTGTGATGGTTTTGTATTTGTTTGTTTAAACTGTTCGATACATGGAGTTTAAACAATTGTCAATCGTTTCTGCGTGTTGCAGCGAAGACGAAGCGAAGCTGGCTGCGCGGAAGTACGCGCGTATCGTGCAGAAACTTGGCTTTGACGTGAGTTACAGACTTTGCATGTCGCTAGTTATAGGATTATATGCACTCGATGCTTTCATTTGGACATGCTAGTGTTGAGCTCAGCTTCGTATTCAGTCAATTGTAGTGTATTGCAAGTCAATTGTTTGTATAAATTTTGATAAAGCATTTGCATCTTATCTGCGTGCCTAGCATGCTCAAGGTTTTGTAAGTAGATTGAAGATGGGAATCAGTGTTTTGAGTGAAAGAAGTGATGTGCTGTATTAACTCTGTGACCAGTGATATTACAATAAACCAACCATCAAGCCTCGGTTTTCTCGAAAATTGCCTTCTCTAGTTTTGTCTTTTATTCTTAATGTTGCCAGGGAGTTGTTAGTAAAGTCTTGTGCTTAATGTTGCCAGAGAGTAATTCGTAAAGTCTTGTCTGTTGTGCTTGTGTTGCCAGTCAAAGGGTTAGTAAAGTCTTATATGTTGTGTTCAGTGTTGCCAGTCAAAGGGTTAGTAAAGTCAAGATTATATGTTGTGTTCAGTGTTGCCAGTCAAAGGGTTAGTAAAGTCTTGTCTGTTATATTCAGTGTTGCCAGTCAAAGGGTTAGTAAAGTCTTGTTTGTTATGCTTGTGTTGCCAGTTAAAGGGTTAGTAAAGTCTTATATGTTATGTTCAGTGTTGCCAGTCGAAGGGTTAGTAAAGTCTTGTCTGTTATGCAGGCTAAGTTTCTAGACTTCAAGATACAGAACATGGTCGGCAGTTGTGACGTGAGGTTTCAGATACGACTCGAAGGACTTGTTCTCACACACAGTCAGTTCACAAGGTATTTATAGCAGCCAATCACATGCTTGCTCTCATTCAAAGCCTTTTCGTAAAGTATTCATTTCGGCCGATATCGTATTCTTTTTCTCACTGCCTGTTAATGAGATATTGTCGTTAAATTCGAAATGTTGTCAAATTGAATGATTTATTAGTTTGGAGAGTCGGGATGTTGAATTTGTTCGGCAAGTTAAATATGATTAGCAAATTTTTTTGTTATTAATGTTTTCTGTAAATTAATTTATTATGCGGACATGTTTGCAAGAATTAATGAATCGTAGAAAAGTATGATTTCAGGTAAATTATAATCTGCTTTAAGTTTTGTCAACGAATGGTGCTGTATTTTCGGTTCCCTATGAATTGTTTTTCTAGAATTAGAACTAGCACCACAGACATTTAGCAATGGACACATGTAGTATAGAACATTGGTTGATTAAATATTTATCTTCTCTTATAATTTTGCTAATTATTTTACAACACACTGATGCTTGAATGTTTCAAGGTAATTTTGACAGGTAACTATGAATTAGTTTACCTGCCACTCTGTGTGTGTGTGTGTGCTTGTGTATCGATGAATTAGTTTACCTGCCTCTCTCTATGTGTGCTTGTGTATCAATGCATTAGTTTACCTGTCTCTCTCTGTGTGTGCTTGTGTATCAATGAATTAGTTTACCTGCCTCTCTCTATGTGTGCTTGTGTATCGATGTATTAGTTTACCTGTCTCTCTCTGTGTGTGTGTGTGTGTGTGTGCTTGTGTATCGATGAATTAGTTTGCCTGTCTCTGTGTTTGTATGTGTTTCTATGAACTACTTTACCTACAGTGTATGTGTTTAGCTATGAACCTGAACTGTTCCCTGGTCTTATCTATCGCATGGTCAAGCCCAGGATAGTCCTGCTTATATTCTGTTCGGGCAAAGTCGTTCTCACAGGTTTGTAATATAGTAACTTATTTCTCTGTCTTCTCACAATATTTGACGATCTTGCACTGAGAACAGTGTATGATGTATACCCTCAACTTGTGAATGCAAATTTTGATCACACTAAATCATGTTTAATCTCACTTAGGCCTGTTATAACATGTAATTTTATGAGAGTTACACAAATAATTGGAATTTCTGTTGATTTTTTTTAGAATGTACACCTTCTTAGGGAATTTCAATTTTCATGTAGTTTTGCATGTTTTCATTATTAATTTATTGTCACCAGATGGCTGAAATAAATTTAAGTATATATTATTAAATACATTTCGCTTCATGATGTGTAGCATTTCTGGACTTGCTGTGTCGCTCTTCTTCAGGTTTCACAAGTCACGTTTTCATTTTGTCACAAAGGGCTTCCTATTGTCAAATTTGTTGCATAATGTGTTCATCCAAAACTGTTGTTGCGATTCACCGTTGTGTGGTTGTCGATCAACTCGCGCGTATCCGACGGATGAAAGTCCATTTATTTAGATATTGAATTCGAGACATCAAAGGATGCTACTGATATAATAAAATTTATGTTTTGTGAAGCACTTAAACATTTCAATAATTAAGTTAAGTGTTAACGATTGCTTGGGGTACTTAGTATTGAACACAGGAAATCAACATTGGTATTCACAAGCAACGCACATTGATGACACATTGCATGTATTACATTTGGGGAGCTTGTTGCTATTTGAGTGCCGCTATTTTAAAGAAGATGCTCCATTGGTAGCATAGTTTTGCATTTGATAAAATCACATTATTAAATAATGCAATTATCGTGGAGTTTGTGCCTGTTGTATTTTTATTATTTCTCTCTTTTCTTGTATTCTAGTTGTTCTGATTAAATGAAAGACATGTTTCTAGGTTGTGAGTACACAATTGTGTCAGGCTACTGTGTGATACGGCTGCTAGACACAGACCGTTCTTGTGTGTATGTAAGATGCACTTCTAACGCACCATAGGTTGCTAAGGTAAAACCCCCACAAAATCCTAGATGAAACACTCATGTTAATCTTCTATTACTATATATTATTGTGTGCTTTGAATTTGTGTGTGTAGACATGTTGATTTGAATTTTGAATTTTATGTATTGTTTATACTTCATCTCGTGTTCTACTTTAAAAAAGATTGACATGTGTATATATGTACATGTGTTTGCAGAAACGACTATTTTCTGTGCCGATTATTGTAGTATCGTAATAGTTGATAACTTTACTGTACATAGTGTTGAACAATTGTAGGTGCCAAGGTTCGGCAAGAGATCTACGAAGCTTTCGACACCATTCTACCGATATTGAAAGGATTTAAAAAGCCGTAACCAATCGGCTTCGTCTATTCATCTATTGACTGTTGACTTGTCCAATCAATGAGGATTTGTCATAATGAGAGTATTAATTTCATAGGTGAAATTAATCGTCTTAGATCGTGGTAAATATAAAAAGAAGAAAAGGAGACAGAAGTCTTCAATCATGTGTAATATCATGCATTGGATTAGTTTGCGCGTAATCTCTTGGTTAAACACATGTTTTCTATGCGACTTGTTGCTGCAACAGTTCTTGTAAAGCGTGTGCGATTGTATGATGTGCATACTCGATCGTGTTAACGAGTGACAGCGCGAATGCATTCTTCAGCAATCATGGATTTACAATTTACAAGGTCATGATTTTCTACTTTCGAACAGTTGTATGTTTCATAAGATTTAAAATATACGAGTAATGCAAGTAAATGTATTTGAAATGACCGCTGCGTTATATTTCTATTCAAGCATCATCATGTATTTTGTTCTAGTTATATGTATGTGTAGTAATTCTGATCATGTTGTGAGAAATTATGCGTATAATGGTAGAGAGAACTACATCTTAGGCGGCTGAGTAGCAATGGCTACTTGCTTGAATGCAAGAAAGAATGCTTCTTCTCAGTGAAAAGGACATTAGTTTGAACACTTGCTATTGCAGTCATGTTTGTATATTTGTTGGTCGTTCAGTTTTGTATATGTACAGTTTGTCTGTTCTGTGCGTAAATAACTGAAAATCTTTTGTTGGAAATAAAAATTAGCGATTTCGTAAAGTGTCAACTACAGTGCTAATACCTGACTTGTATATCTTTCAGTTTCTGGAATATTTCATGAGTATTATACTCGATAAGTGTGTTGAAGTCAAGTTCTATGCCATGCATATAAAATACTTAAATGCACATCTAATTGCAACCTAGCATGATGCATATGATTCAATAGCAGTGTCATTAGATGCGCCTCAAATGTAGACCAGTTCTTGCTTCAACAGCTAGTCATCACTTGACATTCGTGATATTGAATTGCGATTCTTTTTGTTACGCTTCCGTTGCAGTTAAGACTACAATAGAATGGCATTTGAATTGTTCTTAACAAAAATATATTTAGTCGGCATCTGATAATGATTTTTGTAGCCTGTGAAATTAATTTAATAATTATTACTTGTATTCTTTTTATTCAAACTTGTGTCACTCTGTACTAGTCAGTGTAATGATTTGTGATACGATTGAGATGGAATCAAGTTAACAAGGAGAAAGTCCTTGGTAGCGCTCCATTCAACTCCATCTTTGTGCCGTGCATAGAGATTCGTGTCTGTTCATGTGACGGCCGGTATTTCTACATGTAGTAATGCAGAGTTGATGAAAGATCAAAGTAATAAATAGTTAATAATAGCTAAGGAATAGTATATTTTTATTAATAATAATAAATTAATGCAATCGTGATTGAATTATTTATAATTTCATCATGCTCGGCCTTTCTTAATGCAGGACATCAACCCATTTTTCAACGAGATTGAAGCAGAACATTTTAAATAAATCTCACAAGTCTGCTGCCATTTATTGGAGATAGTTTTCGTTTTGTTCTGTTGCGTTAAATTAAAATTTGAAACGTGTGTGTGGTCCAATTTCTTAACAATTTCTTAACAACATGGAAAAGGAGAACAATCAAGAGACTCTTTCAGCATTCAGAGGTTCCAGGTGACACTTTTTTTACACAAACCTGGTTTGTGCACACACCTGGTGTGCGCCGATAATGCTGCATGAATCTGGTTGCACCAGTCTACGAAGCACAAATTTGCTTCTGATGCTGTATTGTTGTAAAAATGATCGATTTGTGCAAGTTAAACTCGTACATCAAAACCTGGAACCCACATGTACAACAATTGTGATAAAACATTGTAAAGTCTAATGGCATAGTAATGGAAAAATGCATAATATAAGAACAAAAATTAGCAGCTGCTTAATTTTGAGCCCATAAACCGCCTACCTTATGGATATGGTCGCTAAGAAACCTTGTTGTTATAATTGGATCCGATCTTTTGTTGTGCAATTCTGTCAAGTCACACTCTTTAATCTATCAAATTAAATATTCACTGTTGGTATACATGAATTATTAACGAGATTGAATGATTTGATGATAGATGAAGATCTGTGCACTTGACTTCCCACACATTTTTAAACACAATTTTTCTAAATACTTTACTCTGCCACCTGCTTTGACCGCGACACCAGAATGTATTCGGGTATAACTGACATGGTAATATACAATAATGTGAACATGTCAAATGTCACTTAAAGTAAAAAATATAAACATATTGTTGAAGATATTTTGAAAAGAACATAAAACTAGCATATTGGATCTAGCAGGTAGTACCTTCGAGCTCGTGCCCCTAGATCCAGACCTAGTCGTTTACTCGTAACGAGTCATGACCTACTTTATAATTTATTCAGTTACTGAGTACCTCGGACCCTTCGAAAACCTCAAAGATCCTCCAAAAAATGGGATCGAGCTTCTCAGCGACCGGACCCTATATACAGCCTGTGTAAAAGTGTAACAGAATTATCATTTTATACTTTTGCACAACACTGTATACTATACAAGGTAGCGGTTTACGGGTTTAAAACATTCAGCTGCTAATTTTTGTTCACAAATTGGTGCATTTTCCATCATAGCCATGCCCTTTGTGCTTAGTGGAAGGAGATTATCGAGAACTTTTTACAGCTCAGTTTAGTGATACCATTCACTTAAATATAGATACATGCAATTATATCATCAACATTTCTTGTCAGTTTTTCCTTGTCCTGAACAGTTTCACGTCTCAAACAACAATATTATAAATTAGAGTAACATATTCTTGTGCTAGATTCCTAGTACTACAATGCAATGTTAAATTTTCAATATTTAATAGTCTGGCGAGTGGAAACAAGCAAGTAACTGCAGTTTGTGACTAGATGTTAACACATGGTAAGATACACGGAGAATACACTCCTCCGTGTATCTTACTATGTGTTTTTTTAAATCTTAACGCACAGTGCCTTAGAAGTGTAATCTTACATACATACAGACATTACTTTTCCTAATGTTTCATATATCTATACCAGCGAGTCTCAAGAAATGGCGAGCAGGCTTCAAGTGCACTGTGGCCCTCTAAAGCATGATTAAAAGGGACAAACAGTCTGCCAGCATGTCAAATAGGCCTGCACTTTCAGAGCCAAGTTTGTAGTGATGGTCCCAAAAAGTTTCTTTGGAGCAAATGTCAGCCCTTAGTCAAGTTTTTCAGAATCAACGATTCCCATAGCTTGCTAAATCAACAAAACGCAAATCATCAACAGCGCACAGTAGGGTTCAGAGCCTCAATGTTGTCTTGGCATTTGAGTTACTGTACAGCATCGCATATTCAAACCTCAAGCTTCAATTTTGAAGCATCAACTGCTTGAAGTCCATATAGTTTAATTTTACAGACTATCGAGTCACACGAATTTACCAATTTCGGCCAACACACTCCAAATTATCAACTCAAAAATAAGAATCATGATGCGTCCAGTAATTATGGAAACTCAGCTTGTTCAGACAAATATTTATTTTGTTCAATGTTAAGACTAAATGAACACAACAATTGCTACACATACAGTTACACTCTGCCACTGACTAAGAATATTCATTAAATATTTACAACTTTATCATAAGAACATGAAGCCACACAGAAACTGTTGCTATCTCTGCAACTCTTCTGTCAACTCTGATGGCTTTGCCTCCTCTGATGACTTCATCAATTTGGC
>JAQFYQ010003588.1:0-10551 GCA_034694885.1 Buchholzia appendiculata
TGTCGGCAAGTTTCTGAAGCCTAGGCTTCACTTCAAGCCGCGGAGCCAAAGTGCAATGGCATCCTTGTTGAGGCTCGGCGGGTAGGTGCAATGAGCCTCGGCATACCGCAGTCAAGTAGTGCAACGACTGCGGCAACCCTCCTCACTCAGGACCTCTCCTTTAAGCAGGTCCCTTCCCAGACTTAGGACTGGGCGCAACAGGTCTCACCATGAGTGCGGACTCTTGGTCACAGAAACCCGCCACGGCGGAGTTGTAATTAATTAATTAATTAATTAATTAATTAATTAATTAATGTAATTAATTAATAATTATATTTTATCATATCATTTAAAAACTATAGAAGTAGACTATAAAAGTGGTGTATTTTGTTATACTTGTTTCCGTTTTAACTTAACAACTTAAGTTTTTAACTCGTAACAACTTTAACTAGTGTCCTCACATTATTTATTGTTATAGATATCTAAAGTTAAATATGAAATCATTGCTCAAGATTGTATTTCTATCGTCAGGTATTTCCGTGGAAGCAGCTGGAAAATCTGTTCTTCCGGGACAAAAAGTTTTCCATTGAAGTCATTGAGACTCTGAGAAGGTTAAGAATTTATCTTTAGAGTATTTATGCACATCATTTGTTCATACAACAATAATTATTCTTTTCTGTGAAGTTCATCTTTATAAACTACAATAAATTATACCGACATATTTCCCAGACCCAGACGTTTTGATTATTTTTAATGAAAGTGCACTAAATTTGTATCAGATGCACAAAAGCTGTTGACACCGATATAGTAAAAGTTCTGGTGGAGTTCTAGTGAATTCGTGCTTTTTGTGAAGAGAATCCGTCTTAATTTATGCTTACCAAAGTGACTAAGTCAGAAATTCAAAAAAAGATTTACATTTTTTACATTTTTACATTTTTTTAGTTATTTGCATCTTACATCTGTATTAGTGACAGAAACGGGTAACAAAGCTAAGATTCTTCCTTCATTGTTTGGATATTTCTTTTCATTACTTGTATAGTTTCCCATTTCATTGCCAAGACACCTGTGATAATAGTATCAAAGTGAAATGAAGGAATATTTCATGCTTGCATGCTATTAAAATCAAAGCCGCTGTTTATGTGTTAGAAAGTGAAATATATTTACAGCAAATCAGGGATAAGCTGTGAGTAATGAGCAGTCATACTTTTACTGCAACAGTATTTCATCATCGTCAGCAGCAGCAGCAGCAGCAGCAGCAGCACTGTCATAGTCCAGTCTGGAACTACGATTAGTGTAGGGCCAATGATGTTACTGAAATGTTTCTCGTGTCTCATAAGTAGGTGTCTCATTATTACTCATGAATCTCATTATCTCTCATTAGTTTCTCATAACTAATTTCTCATAATTAGGAGAAGTTGACAAGCACTCACTCACTGTGCTATGCAACATTTGATATAGCTTATTATTTTGAAATGAATGCATAATAATATTCTGTGTTAAGGATCTTAGAAACCTATAGCTTTAGAGTCCTCTACTCTGTCCTTGGCCTGATCTATCAGTCGTAAGGAATGCTGATAATCTGCTCTCTGCCTTACTCTATTTGACGGAACCCAGATCCCAGTGCAGTGCAGATCTTATGCAGAGTCTTGTATGCGAGTCTTGTATACATCATTAGCAGGCTCTATTACACAGCGGCACGACCCGATGTTTGTGTATCTACCGTTCACCTGTAAACACTGATGATTGTTTTCCCAGTAGTGCAGTGTAATAGGGAGAACTGTGGGAGCAGAAATTTAGAGTGGAGCCGAGGAAAACAATTGCCAAAGATTTAGATGGAGCGAGGATGACTTTAATCTTCCTTTAATCTGCCTTCTCCTCCAAAATCTGCAAGCTAGACTTGAAACGATCGATTGCAACAGAATTAAAGTAAAATTGTTTACAGTTCACATTCACACAAAAGCAGTTTACATTCACACAAAAGTTTTACAAAATTAATGTTTGTAGGAGGTCAAAGCTCAAAACAAAATCACAATCTGATTCATTGACACGAAAATACAATCCAACTAATAAGGAAATTTACTAGTATTTAACGACGTCGTCATCATCATCATCATCATCATCATTAGTTCTTGGTCTTCCGGCAGGTCCTTGGCAGCCAAACTCCCCAAGCTTCTCCATCCTTCGTTGCTATCTTCTTTTCCACATCCGATGCCTCCCACAAATCGTCAATTATTTCCATCCTCGGTATTCCTCTATGTCTCTTTCCCAGCATTCCATCTTCTATCACATAAAGACACAAATCCGTGAATTTAATAGTGCCGCTTAAGTTTAGCAATCGCATTTGGCGACAAATTAATTTCCCATCTTACGTTAACTTAACCCTTGTACTGTGTCGATGAATAGGTCAGGTTCCATCGGTCGTAACTCCTCGTCCACATCACCTCACGGAAAGTTCAACGTGCACACTTGGTCGGCCGTCAACACACAGGTCGCTAAGTGCATCTGGACCATGGCCGTCAGTCAACATCAGTTCTATCTCGACTGTAAACATCGCAAGGTAGGCACCGACTACAGTTGACTTTATTTACCTGTCTAGCCACGCCCACATGTTTACTTGTCATCTTAGAAGCCGCGCCCACTTGTTTATTTAATTGTGTACTTAGCAGTCACGATTATTTCGGATTCCGACGGCGATATCTGATGTCGATATCGTCTAATGTTGTGTAAGTTTTTATGTTAGTCAATCGAATTACTAATAGGCCGTTATCTGATTTTATCTTGCTTGACGCACTTGTTCTGTATTCTTTCCCCTCCTCCTCCTCCTCAAAAAATCAGATACTGATGATTATGAATAAAAATAAACGCTGACGCGTCACAATCAGTTGTTAACTATAATATCGCCTCCTACCCTACTTCCACAAAAAATCAGATGCTGATGATTACTGATAAAAATAAACACAACCCGACTGAGACTACCCAGTAGAGTTCACCTCTCTCGGCGCTCTATTTTCTTTGTTGAAGTAGGTCGTGAGTAAGACTCCTCCCCCACCCCGCAAGAAGCTCCTCCCTCCCGCTTCCACTCCCCCGCCTCCCTCCACTTCGTTGCCAGATGAGTCTTGAGAGATGACTCGACGCTGATGTATTTAGTTCCTCTGTTTCTTTGGTTCCTCTGTTTCTTTGGCTGTATCATCAAGGTTATGCTCGCGCGCTATCAGATCGGCATTTGTTTTTCATTTAAGGAGCCAACAAGACATCGATTGTTGATTTGCAGTCAATCGCTCACAACTCGATTAATAATCGTTTAGTGTTGATGTGTGGCGGAGAGAACTTAAATAAGAACCTGATTTCTCTCACTTTGAATCATACTGGCTGTTGTTCAGTACTGCTTCGTTACTATAGTCTAGTTTAATAAAGCTGTCTTACAGCTTCTGCAGCTAAAATATACTGTGGTTAAACAATCACACTGCAAATTGATGTGGTAATAATAATTATTAATAGCAATAATAATGATCATAACAATACTTTGGCACTCCAATTCTAATCGTATTAAATCTTTCGGGAACGCAGTACTGGGGGTATAAAATAAAATAAAATTTAAAATAATAATAATAATGATAACAGTAATCAGTAATTAACGTTTTTCTAGATGTAGGCCTATGGTAACTTTTTGAACTGTATTATTTTTAACATTCGTCGGTATTTTTTTATTTGTCGCTCTATAAGACAGCTAATTAGATTTTTTTGCCTTAAATTTTTGTAGCTTTAATCAAATCAAATCGTTTTATTTCTGTATTGATTCTCTACGGATACCTTTAAAACTAATCTATTATTTACTATGAATGATTGTAATATTAATTATTAGCAAGCGCTACTTTTATTAACAACAATAACTTATTTTCAGTTACAGTAAAGCAACTAATTCACTGTGCCATTGAATCGATTAATCATTGATTATAGAACAATCATTAATGTCTAATAACATTGCCAGTAGTTGTTTTTGACAATATCTCTAGTAAATCTGTAGTTAAGTTTTAGTTAAGTTTCCTATATTTTGTTAAGTTTCCTCTATTTTGAATGTATTATCAGAGTATTAAATTGATTGTCTTTAGATTTAATTATCAATCTATATGGACCAGTCATTTTAATTTTGAACTGCCGGTATCACAGCGGCGTCGTGTTTTCTCCACTTCGAATATAGGGATACTTGACACAATAAATTATTGTTACATTTGAACAGACGTCACAGTTGTCTGCCTCGATGTCAATATTCGGTATAAACAAATAGAGGCATTGAATTAAAACGATGATGCGTTGAAAGCTTGAACCACATATTTTCGCTAGTTAAATAAAGATCGCAAATATTTTGTTTAGTTTCGCTACACATTAACTTGCTGGCTATTCTGTCACAAATTATTTTGGTTTGTCGCATCTTTATTTGGCGATAATACATAATAAGTACGCTGATTCCATGACGCTAATTGATTGATGCTGCGATTGAATCTTGACTACTATAGCATTGAAATGGTACTGTACCGTTTAAATTTGTGGCAGAAATATTGACCACGGGTGGTGGTGTAGTAGAGGGTGGGGGGGGGGGGTAAGGGGCGGAGCCTGATTAAACACTGATGTAAACGTCTTCAGTATCAGAGTTACATGACGCAGAGCGTGTGAAAGATTTACTCGCAGCATCTGTACAGCCTTGCTTTTTTGTATGAATAATAACAACTCTCTCTCGCTCTCTCTCTCTCTCTCTCTCTCTCTCTCTCTCTCTTTCTCTCTCTCTCTGTCCCATGTTGCGTGCTCTTTTACGCAGGCTGGTCGATGTGTGAATGGTTGTTTATTTTAGGTATAACTTTGTTAGAGCATGCCAATAGCTTCATTGTCAACAAGAAAAGGAAGACATTCCTTATTGCAGTCATTCCTACTTGCAGTCATTTTATAACCGAACATATTCATGGCGAGCTATCTATCAATTCTATCAGCTCCTGGTGGATCGAATCAGGAACCCGAATACTATTGTAATTACATTGGCAACAAGTTTTTACCTTTTGTTTGTATCGTTGATTAAAATATGTGTTCTAGACTAATTTGGGCGTGCTGAGTTCATAAATCAAAACCATTTTGCTCTAACACATACCATTTGTGAGAGACGACAAGGTAAAGTTTTCGCAAAATGGTATAACATCTAAAGGAAACTGTGTAAATTTGACTTACCAACATTATTTTTATTACAGATGATAGAGAAAAAACAAGATCATATTCGGAATCAGTGCGTCAATATCTGTTAGAAAAAAATAACAGAATTAGCGATACAAATATCTTGTTGACCAGTGTTATCGGTCGTTTTTTGGAGTTGTAGGATTACTGTAGACGCACGGATTTAGAAATTTATGCTATGACATTTAGCGTGATTGTTTTGCAATACATATGTAATAAGTGATTAGCTATTTAGTATCTATTTAGCGTTCCATTTTATTATCGAAACACGTCATATACGTATATAGAAAATTTATACAATCAGATATTGTTAATATAAACGTCAAGTATTAATAATTGAGAAAGAACGAAATAAATATATATGGTATATATATATACAACTTATATATATATACATAAATATATATATATATGTATATATATATACATATATACGGGAATGACCTTTGGCCGCCCACCCGTGCTCATCGGCCTAGTATATGGTGGTGGTTAAGTCATGCGTAGTAATGCGTAAGACAAATAACCATCGCCAGGACCTGTCTTCGGACAGAACACTCATCATCATCATCATCAAATAGAATTGAACATTCTGGCGCGTTAAAACTGTATACACGATAAATGTTTTAGTTCGACGCATCTTTCAAAAACTGCAGATTTAATCGGAAAACATGAAACACTAAAATGTTCTTGTTATTTTTGCGATGTCTAAATTGTCGTTATTTTGTAGGTCCTAGTTCAGTTGTCTCTTCTGCTGGTACAGAAGTCAACACTGTCCCGTCGACTCTGAACACACGAACTACTTCAGGCTCATCATCAACACAGCCCGTCTCTCAGGGAATAACGAGCACTAGTCCTTCTACTACCAAAACTCCAGCGATAGGCTCGTCACAGCAGAGCACGGTATCGGTTGGAATAACTTCGACAATTGCTTCTACTACGGCAACACAACCGATAGGTTCGTCACCGACAAATCCAGTATCGGCTGGAATAACCACCACTGGCTCTACAGCTACAAAAGCACCAATGATGGGCTCTTCCCCGTCAAAGGCAACATTAGATGAGAAAACCAGTGACAAAATATTGACAACTACGAGCGGTAAATTATTTGGATATTTTATTACATTTTAGCAAACGCAAAAAGTTCCAGTGCTTAAGTTTCAAATCAATTGTTTAATTGATTATGTAATTGACTTCGTAATAATACTATTATTATTTAATTAATAAATTATAATTATTGAATTAATCGACCATATTTATTTACTTTGACGCACGTGCATTTTCGCATTCAATTAATATTCAATATACGCCAAAACTGATTGAACTATATGCTTTCAGGTATAGGAAGTTCGTCGACAAAAAGTATTGACAAGAATGGAGTTCTTATTGGAGCCGTAGTAGGCTCAATTTCGGGAGCTCTGGTTCTTTTCGGTCTCATCGCTTGTCTCTACTACCTCTGCATGAGCCCAGTAGTTCCGTCAGCCGGACTCTTTCCAGCCGCGTACAATTACCAAACGCCCATGCCTACCATACAGCCTAGAACATGGTATCCTGGCTACGGAGAGGTTTTGAGGCCCCAAGTGGCCCCGATGTATTTCAACGCGCCAAAGCGTAACGTGGCGCCGCAGACGGCTCCGATGTACTACAGTTCTCCCCCTGGCAGGGGATATGTGAGTACAACCTAGTCGGACATTTGTTACAGTTATAAAATGCATGGACCACAGCCAATAATATTATTCGTGTCTTAGTTATCATTGCACAATTTAGATACCGTAGTTAAATAAAACATGTTACTTCAAATGGAATTGTTAAACAACTTTGCTTGTATAATTATCGAATGCAGTCAGATATAATTAGACCAATGTCTCTGGGTAACTAAATGCTTATGGAATATGATTACGTTAGGGCAAATTTTACGTATAAGTGATACGCACTTGTAACGTAATTGAACATAAAATACTATTTAAAAAACTAATACAAACTAAGCATACAATCGGAATAATCTAGCACGACTAACCAGTTAATTTACGCTAGGGTGTGTACATTAACGCGTATGTGCGTGTGTGTGTGCATGTGTTTGTGTGTGGGTGTGTATTAGGAAGACTATTATTATAAATTCACAAAAAGTAGTTGAACAAATGATCTGCATTGGGTCAAGGAGCAACTCTATAAAGCTTTAATCGATTCGACACAAAGACATACCAGTCTAGATGATACAACTCAATCATGCACCGTATTACAATAAATACATAGTTGCGTTGCGGAATTTCTGTATTAAAACATGTTATTATTTATTTGTTCATTTTGTGTATGCTTGGTACAACCACCTGCTGAGCTTAATAGGAAAATACCAGATGATCACCGTGGTTAAATTGATTAAGTCAAGCCAAAGCATCAGACAAGGTATCTTGCAAAGCTTGATGACTACCATCGACCCTCGTCCACTGGCACGAAACGATGACATGCAATTTGGTCTCGATGTTTCAATATTTAACTACACCGAGTGCAAATATACTTTATTTTCACAAACACTAGGTTTGAAAGTTTCAGTGCTTTTATTTCAGGCATTGCGATATCAGCCTTCTGCTGCAACGTACGGAGGTCGAATATAGGAATTCAGTGCTAGGACTTCGCAAAGGTTGGCTACTAATTCAATAAATGCAATATAGTTCAATTGATTGTACCTGTGTGACCGCACCATACGACGCATTAGAGATCAACATACAATAGGTTATAGAAATTCTAATAGTAAATTGGTTTCAGTTGTTCATATTTCGGTTAATCGCTGTAAATTTGATGTCGGTTGTTCATATTCGAACGTCTTTGAGAGTGCAATGATAAACATACTGAGCTGATATGTGTTAGTGTGTAGTCATATTAAATGTTAAGTCGACCGACTAAACTAAGGAGAACGTAAAGCAGTTTTCTGATTAATATTTTATCAGCTTAGGATGCTGCTCAGTTGTATGGTATATGATGATTATTATGTCATCCTAAAAATGTAAAAAATACATGAAATACAGACTGCGTATGAATATTTGAACGATTTTGAAATAAGTATGTAAAATATTGATTTGTTACATTTTACAAAACATCATAATTTGAAATGATGTTGTGAATCTGCAATGCATGCCAAAACAAATGAATGCATTGCAATTTCGTTTATTTCCACTCAAAACATCTTTATTTTCTAAGTATATTCATTAGTATTTTGTTAAACTATATTTTTCTATTAAATTCCACATGTAGTATTATTCTTTAATATTTTGTGATCAAAAAATAATAATTTGTTTCTTTACAAAAAATTCCGATAGCGAATTACTTTAAAAAATGGGATTTTATCATTTGTTTACATTGTCCTGAATTGGTGTTTCCAGATTCATCGGAATCCAGCGCGTTCGTCCAGTGAGAGGCTGTGATAATCCTGGAATTGAATATCTTTCATTGGCAATGACAATAAGAATATAACTGTTCTAGATTAGGCATATAATACCTAAAAAAATTTCAAAGATCCCATGTGTAAATTGTCATCATTTAGTGTCAATGTTTGTAGCCAACCCGTTAAATCGAACTGTTGCTATGACGCTTCCAGTGAACCTCGTTTACGTCAGGCCTGTGTGTAAAGAGTTTTAGTTATTTTATTTTCAGTTCATTCAAACCTTGATTGATTTCTTGAACTGTTGCTAATGAATAGTACTAACAGGGTATAGACTATATAACACGTCAAATAAATGTTGCTCGTTAGACTGCGTCGTTGCAATCTCAAACTTCTTATCAGAGTCGGACCATTTTAGCACGTCACGTAAAATATATAAACTAAGGCTGGGCAAACTAGTAGATACATTACATTAACTCGATTGTCCAATGATAATCGACTGTACGGTTATCTTGCTTTGTTAAACTCTACTATTACTTTTTGTGTCACTAATCGATTACTCGTCTGCTCTAATACACTTCTAATGTAAAGTACTATTTATAGTACTACTATATTATTCTCATAGCTATTATTCATGATCCATGGGCAGCGACGAATAATACGGCGAATAATCCGCTATCGGATAATTATCCGATATCGCTTTGTATATACACTGCTGAATGCTGATGTAATATTTGTAGTACTCCGATATTATCTGACCTAGCACTGTCCTAGCTATTGCTCATGATCTATCAACAGCGGCGAATAATCCGATATCGGCGAGCAATCGAATAATCAGAATCCGATATCGCTATGAATCTTCTGCTCGTCCGCTCGTTCATCCTATGTTCCATCATAATTTCACATACACTGTGATAATAAGACACATACATAATATAATGGACTATATTCAACTAATCAATTTTTGGTCCTCTACTAATCGATTACTA
Organism: Buchholzia appendiculata; assembly: GCA_034694885.1. Classification (NCBI taxonomy): domain Eukaryota; kingdom Metazoa; phylum Annelida; class Clitellata; order Enchytraeida; family Enchytraeidae; genus Buchholzia; species Buchholzia appendiculata. Next base: position 9,559 of record JAQFYQ010003588.1, read on the forward strand.
AATTCAACTAATGATCCAGCCCCTGTATAAACTATTGATGTTGTTATCAAATTTGGTCAACAACTAAATATCACTTTAGTCGTAGTCACTTTGTAAATTTTCAGCTCTGAGTTCTTGCACTGTTGTTGAATATGATACTTAGTATCGCATACAAACTTCAATCTGCTGTTGACATCCAAAAGAAAATTGAGCAAATTTGAATTTCAACAGAATTGTTGCGATTATCCAGTCTACTGTTATTGGTGAAAGAGAGATTCTTGTAACTAAATACTATATTTTATGTCCATTGTGCGAAACAATGAAACAATATAGAATTAAACATCGTACAATTAGTAGCTAAACATGATTACTTATTTGAAAATTAATTGATATCTGCAGATATTCAATAAACAATGAAGCAAATAAATCGTTATTAATCAGAGCTCAGATCTTTGATTTCATAATAAATTGGAAGTCATACATGTAAATGTATGATTTTCAATTTATTATGAAATCAAAACTATTGGACGGAGTTTGTTCAGCTTTCAAGTGATTTTGACATACATAGGCCCTATTATGTATGTCAAAATGACCTGAAGGCTGAACAAACTCCGTCCAAAAGTCTTTACCAATAATAAACTTGGAAAACAATAAATTGATCTTAATTAACTTCAATGAGTGCATGTCAGTTAACCGAGAATGTTCATTTATATATTGAGGTTTAAAAAACCAGTAAAATTTTGAGCATTAAATGGTTTATTAATAATGTAGCTTGAAGTATTGGTCACTCTCGTTAAATAATTTATAACATTAAAATTAAATGCATTGCGATACTTCATACATCCGCTTAGGTATTATAATAATAGTATTTTGGCCCAAAAATATACATTACTCATATTTTACATTTATAATTTGTTATATGTTATTTAGCTTGTTTTAGGTTATAAATGATATAGACTTCTTTACATCAAGGTTCATTTTACATCGTAACCTTATTAATATATTCTGAGTATG
>JAQFYQ010003589.1:0-10551 GCA_034694885.1 Buchholzia appendiculata
TCCCCTCAGCTGACTATAGCAATGTCGAGAATTTTACCCTTCCCTGCGCATCTGAATATGTTTTGGGAATTTTCTAGCCATTCCCAAGCTCATCAGAGTTTTTGTGTAGAAAGCAAATCACACTCATCTGATTTTTTTTTAATTGTCCCATGGCCCAAGATATTTTTTATATATTTTTAAAATGGGAGTGTAGGCTACTCTCAGGGTAAATATTAACTAAATCGTCAAGTTCTGTTACCATGCATGATAAAATCCCTTCATTTTAAATTGTGAATGTACATTTACAGGTAGGCCTATTGTGAAATAGGGGCCATTCAAATATGACGTCACGCGCAGGAGGGGGAGGGGTGGGGTCGTCGAAGTGTGACAATTTGTGACAAGGAGGAGGGGGTTTAACCCCGACGTGACGTCACGCCAAAAAATGAGCGTAGCTAAAAAATGTTTGTGTAGCAAAAATGTTGTTTCGGAAATTTTCGATCTTTTTTCGAACATTTTTTGTTTGTTTTTTATCGATCACCCCGGCCCACACCGCTCGTCAGAAATTTTTCACTCAGAGGGGGGGGGGTAAAGATTTGTGACGTCATTATTTAGGGGGGTGTCGCGAGATGGGACAGATTGTGACAAGGGGGAGGGGGGGGGGGGTAAAAATGCTGAAAAAATGCTTGACGTCATATTTGAATGACCCCATAATTGCTTGCCTGCCATGTAACATGCTGCTAAATGTCAAGCCATAAGTAGCCAGTTAGTGCAGTTACTACAATAATAACTCAGCACAGATTCTGATAAATCTAGAAATCTAACAATGAACAGATAATCTACGTCTAGCATATAAGATACCAATTTAATTTGTTTTATTATTTAATCACCTTATATTTCTAATTGAAGACTTAATTGGATTGAGTAAAGATTGAGATGAGAATTAGAACTGAAATAGTTTCTAAAAAGGCATTTGTTATTTCTAATAATGTGCAAAGATAAACGTAACCGTACGATCCTTTTGATGCGTGAGCCGCTATCTCTCGTGTGCAAAGAAAAAAACGGAAGTAATTTTGTCGACGTTGTGAAAATTTAATACAAATTATATAACGCCTCAGAGCCAAAAGCAATCATAGAAAAAGAAAACCGGCATTGATATAATTTAGCAATTTTTAAATTACTTCTTCCATAAATTAATATAACCTATTTATTTTCAAGGAATACAATATTACAACATGTTGAAAATCCTTTTATGCTGAAAATTTGTTTAATACTGACGAAATTTGCAATTTGTATCATAGAATAGAGATCCTGATGTTCGGCGATGCCTAGTGATCCGGTTGTAAACATATCAACAATCATGGCGTCGTCCGTGATAGAGAGCGATATTATAAGACGAGCCGTGGCGGCTCTGTTCTACGCCGTAACTTCCTTCCTAATTACCGTAGTCAACAAGATCGTTCTTACTACATACAAGTAAGTCTATCCTAATTACCGTAGTCAACAAGATCGTTCTTACTACATACAAGTAAGTCTATCCTAATTACCGTAGTTAACAAGATCGTTCTTACTACATACAAGTAAGTCTATCCTAATTACCGTAGTTAACAAGATCGTTCTTACTACCTGCAAGTATGTCTATCCGGGTGTGGTGTACAATCCTACCTCCCCGTATTTTTTCTTCATATTGATACCGATTGTTAAGACCTTAAATACAGTCATATACTTGATTTTAGACCAATACATCAACGAGTTTTGAAGATATTACATTTTTAATATAATTTTTCAAATTTTTAATGATGTCATTATGTTATTGTTTATAATCCTCATTATACCTACAGTAGCACAGCAGCTGATCTCGGCAACAGTAACTTTAGTCGCTCGGCAGGCTCCTGTTCGACAGCTAAGTTGCTGTAGGCCTAGACCTGTATATAAACTCTGCAGAGCAGCTGTGCACGTGCCAGCAGAGCAGCTGCGCAGCAGCTGTTGTCGTTGCCTCTAATTACCAAAATAATTCTAAAAAACCCAAAATAATCAGAAATAACTTATTTCTGGTTTTGTTGGATCATCTTTGATTATTTCTGATTATTTCGAATAAATTTCTGTTATTTTGGATTATGTCGGAGTATTTCAGGTTATTTCGGTAATTATAGGCACCTGCTGTTGTTCCTGGCGGGCAGCTGCTGCGAGAATGACAGGAGCACATCTGCTTACTAGCTGCGCTTGACAAACAGCTGACACAGTGATAATAAATAAATACTACACATTTTTTATAATTTTAAAATGTTATGTCTTCAAAACGTGTTGATGTATTGGTCTAAGATGAAGTTTATTATGACTGTATGTAAGGTCCTAACAATCGGTAGCATTATAAAGAAGAAATACGGGGAGGTAGGATTGTACACCACACCCTTAATTAAAAGGTCTCACGTGGTAATTCTTAGGTCTGTTATGATCATAATAAAATCTCACACAGCCATTCTAGTGTCGGTTTTGGTAAATCCAAGGTCCGTTGCTGCCAGTCAAAGGCTCGTTGCAGTAAATAGGTCATAACCGTTATAATCAATGTATCATTTCCGCATTCTTCATTTCTGCAAATTAAGAGTCTCGTTCACACTAAATAAACCAGTTCGTTCCTCAAAAATTTTTGCGATTTAGGACGCTAAAAATTTCGCACTTCTATAATTAGGCTAATCCTACGATTAACATTAAAGGTTCATTAGTCATTTAATTACAACAAAACTAACCTCAACTAGACTAAACAATTTAATAACGTTAATATGGCATTCCTTTACTATTCCTATTAACATTTGAATGAAAAACTACTGCTCATCAAAATAATCGAACTATAGAGATTTCCCCTATGCGTTAAATTTTACCATTTTTAACTTTTCGTCAAATTCCTATTTTTGACCACGTATCTTTGTTGAGCTGCTATAAATTTCTCGTGCAATGTAATAACTGTAGAATCTAAACCTCCCCGTCAACCAATTCCAACTCTGCTACGAACCAGCAAAACCTGCCTCGTCCGGAAATATAGGCCTCTGTTGTGCCGGACACCGGCTGCGCTAATGTGCTTCGAAATGGAAAGTAATTGTTTTTATCAAATCTTTTGCATAAACTGTACACAAACAACGAAATATCAGTTTCCTTCCATTCCCCACAAGTTCCCCCGCCCCTCCACTATTTTCTGTCCGGAATAAAGTTAAGCAAAACTTACCGAATAAAAAATAATTATTAGAAAGTTTTATAATGATGCTATTAGTTCACACGCTACTAGACAACGACGCAGTACTCAGACTGTACAGTGAATTGTGAAAATGCATCGATCGAGGGTTTCTTATGAAAATAACATAAAATAGTCCAATATTTATCAATCTACATAATACAGATAAAAATAACGTCAGTTTCTATTTTCTACTCACGTTAGTAGTAATTTTACCAATTAATATGCTTTGTTGAAATTTTAGCTGCTAGTCGTCGCCCTGCTCTGTGTCGCTCTTTAGTCGCCCAGTTAGTTCCTGCTTGATGTGATGATGGTGCACTGGCGGATGCTAAAGGCATGAATCACTCAGCTTCAGCAGCAGCAACATTCAAATTAGGTTTCACACAAACACGGTAAACTTGTCCCAAAAATGAGTCCAAAATTCATTTTACTATTTCCGTATGATCATAGGTCAATTTGTGACCTGCTTTCAACCTTTATGTTTTATCTGCTCGGTCAAACTTGTTCGATCATTTCTACATAGCCTATACCACATGACCAGACCTAAATTTAATGCATTGCTGTAACCCAGGGTTAAATCATCAGGGTTAAATCGTAAGTCAGGGTTCGTTTCACTTACTCTGCTGTAACCTATTAGCCTATAGAAAATGCGAATAAAATGTTAGAAAGCAGTCACTGTAAACTCACAAAATTGACGTACGTAACACTATAAATAATTATACACAATTATTATGGCTATAGAGTCTATTCAGGTGCACATCTGGGCCTAATTTAATTACAGAAATATTATAACTTGAGGGTGGAGGAGTCGATCGCCATAAAAAAAAAAACAGTAGGCCCTACACTCACACAGGCGAGAATTTTATAAACGGAATCATCGGAATGTCTCGTCAATATAATAATTTCTGCTGAGGATCTGATCTTGACTATTTTTGCTTATTATGTCGATCAAAGTAAAATTGTTGAGAATTTCGGAACAAATCTCCAGCCTACTTCAAAAGTTCACAGGCAGTGTGAAGCAAAGCAATTTCCTAAGGACCTGAAATAATGAAAGAATCATCCGTTGCTGTCATGGTCATATTGGGAATTATTTAGGATAATTTTCCTCAGCTGATTTTCATTCAGCTAATACAGAGTCTTACAGATTTACTGTATATTGATAATGCAAATGAAAGCTGAATTTTGATCGTAGAGGCCTAAACAGTGAGAATGAGGTGAGGAGGGGCTGACATAATGCATCCGGCCGCCACGAAGAGTCTAGAGAGTGGCCAGACTTGATAATCTCCATTGAAGTCATTCAAGTAATCAAGTATTAGGCCTATACTTGTCAAATAATCAAACTTGAAAGCCTTCACAGAGAATTTGAAAGGCAGTTATAATAACAGACCTACAACTGCAACAAATCGGATGCTAGAGCAGATCTCGGAAGTGGTGAATTGTTCCGTAATTAGGACATGAAAATTGTAGGCCATTGTGGTACAAATTATCTAGATACTGTAACTTATCAGGTTATATGTTGCAACTTAGATGAACAACAGCCTATATTAAAAAAACACCTACAGGTCTAAATTTAAATGTACAGTATAACTTAATGCTTCCATTAGCGATGCTGTTGTCGTATTAGCATTAACCACGACGTCTACAACCGCTCTACCTAGGACTTCTATACTTTTGACAATTTGTGTTTTATAATTAGCATTCACTTGCGGTCAGCTTGTACCTCTGAATATTTTATGCCTATTCCATGGATAGTCAGCCCATCAAGTCATACATCCCTGCTACCCCTTTTCCTTGTTAACCCCTTTTTGTTAGGAACAACATGGCATGCACACGATACATGTGAAGAGAATTCTACACACCTACATTTGGTCGGACTTCCATTGTTTTGTCACAGATAAATGACAACGAATAGAATTTAATGAGGTCTCACACATATTTCTTGCAAACGTTTAAGCAATTTGTCAGAATTTGAAAAGTTAAATTTTTGTTGTGCGGATAAATTTTCTGGAATATCGTTATGTTTTTTTACAGTTGTGCGCCTTAAGTTACACCATTTTTAAAGTTTATAGAAACATCAGCATTAATACCTTCTACCTTAGAGTCCCTGAAATTCACAAATCTTACATTATCACAACACATCATTGACATTGATTATACCAAATAGAAATTCAGCAAATAGAAATTCAGAAATGCAGTTTCGATGTTGAAAAGGCTTTTAATACAACGTTTCACATTCACAGTACATTACACGGTAAAATGCTGTTCCATACTCCATCAAAAAATATACACACATAATAAACTTATAGCCTGGAATTGTCACATTCACACTTGACTTCAAGTCACTTCATTGACATAGCAGCGCGACAACTGATAAGGGCAGATCCTGAATTTAATCGCACGATGAGCAGTCAGACCTTGTGCCTACTCGCTAGGCCGCCTAAATCCTAGTGTCTTTTACCAAATAGTCATGAGCTTTCTTGTTATGATTTTCAAACGTAAACTAAACTAAAGTATTTACTCCACTAAATAAAATTATTTTCAATACATTTTAAATTTTCAATACTAACAAACGCTCTTCAACTGAGTAATCTTCTAATGCAGCCCTGAATTTTATTCCTATTCAAGTTACCGGTACTCAGATATATGCCAGATTCACTGCATCCACTTGCATGACTGTCATCAGGTAAAAGTTAATGGAGAATTAGAAAAAGGACAAAGCTCTTAGACTTCTGCAATCTGCATATTGAGTTCAAAGTTCTCCATACCTCCGATACTACCAACTCAAAGCTATTAGTCCTTGGATAGGTCAAAGCCCTCAGCCCTTTAAGGCCCCAGTAGATATAAAATATTTGTATTTGTATTCAATAATTTAGTTTACATTGAAATATTTTTAACAAATTTTTTATTACATTGAAATAATTTAATTTATAATTTAATATGTAACTTCATACTTTAATAAGAGTAGACTTATTCATTAAAATATAATAAATAATAATATTGTTAAATTACTCTCACATATAATAAATAATACATAGTAATTTTGTATTTAATTTCAAATATTTACATATTTAGTATCTTTATTATGTTTCTACTACTATCTGCATTAATATGCACACAATACAGTGATATTTTGTAACAATTACAAGATTTGACCTCGAAGGAGAATCAAAGATGTAACATCAACCTGTATATCAAGATGCTGATTTAAAACACAAAAAGCTAAAATACACGTTTTTTTATTAGTTCTAATATGTTACAACACAAAATTTTCATCCATTCAAACACTTGAATAACAAATATAAAATGGAATGCTGTAGTATGTCGTAATTTCATTTCTAAAATAATAATACAAAACAAAAAAGATCAACTGTATCCTGCATGTTTTGAAATCCCAGCACAAGGCATTAAAGAAATATATGTACACATATTTAGACAGACAAATATCAGTTCAACGACAGGAAGCAAATGATACAACAGTATAATTATTAATTATACCCCACTGAAGCATATTCAATATTATATGCTTCCAGTGGGGGTACAAGTGAATGAGGAGTCATTAAACATGCTCAGTGTTTCAATGCCATGTTTTCAAAACATCTCAATTTATCCAATGTGGAAAATATAGAAACTGCATGCCAAGCGGTAGTCTAATGTAGCGGTGATATAACATGCCTTACTGCAATATTATATTTGTCATATACAGTTTACAAAATATTTTACAATGTAATTCATCATAAATATATCTGCACTAAACCATGTACATTTTTGCTACAGAAACAAGTGCATCTGCCTATAAACACGACGAACTACTCATCACAGTGATATATATAAAATATCCACGGTTATAATCACATCTCACCCAATAATAATTATTATTTTAAACAATTTATCATGTACACAGTATTTGAAAATAAATTAAAATAAATTCATTTTATAACTTGAACACATACCATATAGCAGAGGTCTAGCATCAACAAGTCATAAAAGACTGATTCTCACCGTGCACAAAAAGTCCTTCTAAAGAAACCTTGCAAGCATACTGATGTAAAAACCTGCATTCTTTTACAAATGTAATCTCTCTCAATGGCTTCGTTTATTTTCTAAAGACTGAAAAGCTTTGATTGCGTCGTTTAGCAAATTGCTTGGCACATACTAAAAATGCTGATATAATTACATATAAATTAGTATATTTTAATTATTATCTACATCATAATTGTAGTACGATGCACTATTTTTCTATATTTAGCATTTTTGGTCATTATTCCCTGGTCATTATTAGATTTTCAGAATTGTTTAAACAACCTGACTTTCTAATTAACTTTCTCGTTATGTAGTCAATTAAATATATAGGATATTTGGCTTTATGATATCACAGACTTCATAGAACGTTGAAAAAGAATCTTTAAAATTATGGAGATTTTACAATGTTTTAAAGTCGTTGCACATTTGAAACAAAACATTGATTCTCCTACCCTTGCTCCAAACTGAACAACAAAGTGTTACATTATTCCCTGACATCAGATAAAATTATTTGTGTCTATTTATCAGAGCTTACAATAATTGAAGCCGTTCCTAACTAAAAATTTGAGCAACACTCTAATAGAAGTTTTTAACGGCTCATTTTTGTTTAGTGTACTGTACATAAAATAAACCAACTACACAAAAATTTACGCACAGGATTACGCATCTTAGAAGTTAGAGCCTAAAGAAATGAAAACTACAGATAAATCTAAACATAATCCCAACCAGCTTCCCACAAAGGTCAAAATTTAAAGTGTCCAGGATTCATGGGTACCAATTTTTTGAAGCCTCCGTCTAAAATTGTCGAGTCTGTGAAATCATAATTACTACTTGAGCTTTACAGTGTATCCAAGGACACTAGTGCCCCTGATTTTGTGTGTCCAGGTTTAAGAATATGGATGAGGCAGTTTGCATCTCTTCTAGTAAAAGGGCTGAGAGAAGAAGGAAGAAAACACATAAATATTATTGTCATAAAATAAACCATTGTCCCAAAAAATAGTTCAACCATTAAAAACCAGCAGCAACGCCATAGCCCAACAGTGATATGCTAGAGTAAGGAATGTCATCCAATTGGTGCTCTATTACATTACGCAATGAAAGAGAAATAAAGCTACACAGATGGAAATGTACTGACAATACATCAAGACTGCACAAAATGCAAAGGACTACACAATTTTGATGCCTGAAATTCTTTCACAATTGTTTCTCCATTTTTGTAGTTTTAGTTTTAAATATTGACATTTTCATATTGACATTTTCAGACGACAGTATAAGAAAGCTTTAAATAAACTTAATAAGCCCATATATTAAATTCTGTAACATTGAATTTTTTTATTTCGTATTAAATTCTGTAACATTTACAATTTTTTAATTTCTTCATACTATTTTGCAGTGTTTCCAAAATTCAGCTGTAATATTATTTATAACCATATCACAATTCACATCACTAGAATGCACAGGGCTCTGATCATCTGCTCTTATCCATTCCCTTTTCTACACAGCTCTCTTTTCTTATTTCATTTTTTAAAAAGATATTACTCATAGATTTTTTAGAACAAAGACTTGCCTGCAGCATACCAATAGCATAAATACACAGAATCGTATCATTAACAGGACATGTATTAACCATTACCACTTCTACAGCACAATTCCCTATTAACACAGATCTTATACGCTCACACGCACGTACAACAACACAAGCAATCTTGACCAACAATTGTACAACTGTCCTAATACGCTGCCGCCGCGGCTACGCTAACTACGACTGTTCCGCCGCGACACGCTTGGCCTCCGGGCGTGCTCAGACTTGTCCTCCTTGCCGTAGATCGTGTCAAGCGTGAGGCCAGCAAACACGAGAACAGTGCCGAACCACTGGAGCAGCGACATCGGGTGCAGGAAGATGAAGACGGACGCAAGGATCGTGAAGAACTTACGCGTCGTCGTGATGATGCTGCACGTCAGCGGGCCAAACTGATTTATCGTCAGGAAGATGAAATGCTGTAACATAATTCGTTCATGTAGATAATTTATACTGTGAGGAAAAGGGTACAAAGCAATACCAAATAGAATGACTTTGACAAAGAATCATTCTGAATATTGCGTCAACTTCGACTCAAACTTTCGAATATGAAATTGAAATACATTCACCGTTGCGAGGATCAAAAAAGAGACTAAAAAGACAACAGAACTCTAGTATCAACATTTACTATTTTCACAAATTCAGTTTTCAGAACTACAATTTAGTTTTGTCATTTGGGTACATCATAAAGAAACAATCTAGAAGAGTAATTTACAAGAGCTGATAGATCTGTATGTGATTCTAATAATGCACATCGTAAATAATAAAAAATACAAACACTCTTAACAATGCAGCATGCTTCAATAGTGAATAATTATAAATTTTTACCTACTTAACTTGCCATATAATTATTCACCACAGAGCACAGCTAACAAAGACTGAGCTGTCACTAATACTCAACCATGCACAATATTGCCAACAGCTGCTCTAACATTACCGCATCACATGATGCATCGTGAAATCCAACACGGGCACAATCTTAATTACTGTGTATAGACATAAACTGCATCGTAGTCACATGTTGTTTCTAGCAGCACACAAAGAGTGAAGTGAATTAATCGCATCTCAATTAAACTTGTCTATTCGTGAAATGCAATACACGTGGCAGTTGGAAACTGTTCTTACCACGTGACGGAGATCAGCAATACAGCAGTAACTGTTATATTCTGATGTATACAAATATCAGAGATAAAACAACTATAATCGAGATAAAACAATTATAATCGTACTACAATATTTGTAGTACGATTGACTAGGCCTATTATTAGACAAAATATCTCAAAAGTCCAGAAACATAAATTCTCTTGCAACCAAGAATTTGATTAAAGTTGAAATTGAAGATATTTCTGGTTCTTAATATAACATCTATTAGAAATATGAAGACTTGGCAAGGACTTACTATTACAGTAGTCAGCATGCTCTCAAATCTCTATCAGCTGAACCGTGTGCAGATAATTGTTCAGTTCTTTTAGCTTAATGCCCAAAACATTAACCGACAAAACATTTTGAATAATTTCCCAAATTCTAAGCTCCTAACAATTTCGCATTTGATAAATTCCTGATCATTGTAATTAAATGTTTACTACTGCATTCATTTGATTTAACGATAATCACCTGACCAATGGCAGAGCAGGTAGAGAATAATGATAATTACCTGGCCAATGGCAGAGCATGTAGAGAATAATGATAATTACCTGGCCAATGGCAGAGCATGTAGAGAATAATGATAATTACCTGGCCAATGGCAGAG
>JAQFYQ010003590.1:0-10550 GCA_034694885.1 Buchholzia appendiculata
CAAATTTTCAGCCAACTTACCAATCGATATTAGATCTTGGACCAATATATAAACGCAGCATTTTGCTACTAGGGAAGCGGTTTGGTTTAGAATGTGTTGGTCTAAATTATTGTTCTGTATATTTGCAACATACCAGACCTCATTTCTGGTTTGTTAATTGTTTTCAGGTATTGACGAATCGCTGTGAGAAGATGATCTCAAAAATCTTGTCGATCGCCATCTTGCTGATATTCATTGCAGCCCTAGTGGCTTGTCGTCCGAGAGGCTCAACTGGAGGTTTTTATCACTTCCATAATCGTAGCCATAGCTCTCGCACAAATTTGCTCACCTTGTTTACATGCGTTGAAGATACCTAGTTCTCAAGGGCAGTAGCTAAAATCTGATTGTCAACTGATTTGGTGTACATCGTTGCGATTGGTCAACGATTATGTAATTACCGTCCTTCCCGCGCCTATGATCGATCGGAAATTGTTTTTTGGCTGGAAAGCAAAATTAAAAATTCGAAAGGATCTGATCAGTGGTTGTCCTAAACTGGGATTGGCCAGTTAGGATCCCGTGCAATAATTTCCGCGCTTGTGGTAGATCGGAAATGAAATGTTGGCTAGCTGGAGTATTTTAAAAGCAAAACATCGGAAAGGATTTGATCGACGGATTACGTAAACAAAGCTAATCTAAGTTATCGGCCCAAATAATCACAAATTGTTTCCTGATGTATTCCTCTGGTGCATAAACATAATACGGAATACGTAGAAAGTATTGCAGATAAAGCTTAAAGCGGGTCGGGTCGGGTCAGGTCAGTTGTTTATTAGGTCGGGTCGGGTCGGGTCGGGTCCGAAAAAATGACCCCCGTCCAACTCTGCATATAACTAACTTCTTACCATGTTAGTAGAACTTGGCAAATGTTGCGACAGATTTGTGAATCAGAATAAATGTAAATAGGGAAACGGTAACTGTGCTGCAATTTCTTCAAGATAAGCTTTACGATGATTTTAGTGATATTTTGTGATAAATTACACAGCAAAATCTTAGCGAGTTTCCTGTGAACAGTTTTAAAAGTCGTTATTCGGTAGTTATTTACAAATAATCGTTTAATGTATTAATTATAGACAATAATCAGTGACCATCGATGTTTTAAAGAAGTTGAGTTAAAGTACGAGTTAAAGCGCCCTACAAATGAACATAACTTTGTGATGTTTTGGGCCGTTTATTTAGAATAAATTTCTTTAATTTCAAGCATTACAAGCGCATACAAGTTACAATCAAATTTCATACAAGCTATACTAAATACGGCCTACCGGCTAGGACACGCAGGTCTGCTTCACAGTAGGTTCGGAGACGGCCTAAGAGCTGGACTCCTGGTACGCCATGCCAGGAGTAGGGTGGGGAGATTTATTTTTCAACGGACCCGGGTCAAATACACACAACAGAAAAGCGCCACTGGCAGCTAACAGACAATTATGAAAAATTTGTCTGCCCTGAGTGTGATTTGAACCCGGGCCGTGAGAAGTTGACTGCTCCTGAGTCCAGTGCTCTATCATTGAGCTATCTCCCCGCTCCCCATATGTGCCATATATCATGCCAGAACCTACGTACCATATATGCCACATTGTCACAGTGCCAGAACCTATGTGCCATATATGTCAGTGTGCCATATGTGCAGTAATTTTCAAATACACCCTGCAGGGATTTTACTCCAGTTAATTCTTGACAACCCAGTCCAATTTTCACTGACCACCCTCCTGCTGGGCGCATGATGACCTCCCCGCCTGGGGATGATAATAATTTTTGAGCAATTTAGACATTTTTACGCAGATACCCCCTCCCTGCTGGATCCCAAAACCTATTCGGTGCGCCGCTACCCTCCGCACACCCCGGTCGTCCAAAAAGATTAGTGCGTCGCATGATTTTTACGCCCCCACCAGAAATTGTTTACTCCCCCTAGTGTGCATTAATTCTTGGGAAAAGCCTGCACATGTGCAGGTGTCTGCACATGTGCCTATCCATTGGTGATAGTAATCGGGTGTCGCTACTCGCTACCATATCTGTCTAATGCAGGTACCTGAGTCACGTGACCATAATTGATCTGAAGAATCAATATCGTTGGTATTTCCCGTACCACGACTGGATCAGAGACGAGGACAGTCTTGAAGGAGATGGAGTTCATTTCCTTCTTCCACATGGAAGCTCACTTCGGTACGTACAGCAGAGATTATTATTGGCATGATTCCACGGGGTCAGAAGTCTAGATGATTTGTGTCATTCTCAGATATGATAGGACTTTTGACTAATAACGCTCACAGTGGTCAACTCTTGATAGTCAATAGTATTTGTGTAAGTTTAGTGCTCTGTTCATTTTTATGAAGTAATTCAATCATATCAATATTGACCTTGCTTGACAATATAATCATAAATACAACTAAAAATAATAAATTACTGTAATTAATAATTAAACAGTCTGTGATTGTGATGGAAATGTATTCCCGTTGACATGTCTGTCTTGTGGTTGCAGACAGTTCTGGGATAACTTACTGAGAGCATTCTGGGAGTCGCATCTGTGCCTAGCTCCGTGGACTTCCACTCTCATGTCATCCACTATAGACTCGATGTTCAATCTTGCTCTCTGCTACCTATCACTCGTATTCTTTGCCTTCTCCTGCACGACATCAATCTATCTGCTAGGCCTTGATATGGGCTTAACTGTGGCTGGTGTCAGATTCTTCACATTGGACCTGATCCTCCTCACTCTGACCTTGACCTGTCTTCAGCTCTTCGTAAGGACGGTGCGCTGGGGAGCACGGCGACGCCTGGCAAACAACACAGAAATAGCGCTGCCAAAGATTCGTCTGCTCTCGCTGTCAAAGCTTGGAGCGTTGACCATGAATCGATCCAATAACGCCAGGCATGCTTCAAGTCACACAAAGTACGTTCTGGATGACAGTCTGCGGCGGCGTTTGGACAGAATTGAACGAAACGTGAAATATACCAACGAAGACGTCAGTGATAATTCTCGTAGATCTTCACAAACTCGACCAATGTATTTTCTTCCGTTAAACACAATAGTATGGAACAGCGGCGCAATGGGATCTGTGAAAAATCGCACAAATAGTGGGTACAATCATGTGCACGACAGCGGCTACACTCTCAATTCCAACAACAATAACAGAAGTGGAAAGAGTGCGCACCGTTCACATAACAGTGACACAGTAAGTCCCGGAGCTGTCTCGAGACAGTATAGCAATGAGCAGTTGAGTCCGGCAAAGAACGTGTCCTGGGCGGGTCCCAGCACTACGTCACAAGATGTTCGGCAGAACGCTGGATGGTTTTGTGATGACGAACCGGATGTAAAGAGTCGTTCGTTAACCGACTGCGAAGTAGCGATGATTACAAAGAACGCCGAGAAGAGTAGACGGAACAAGGGAACAAGGGAGAGTAGGGAGCAAGAAGTAGGGAACAAGAGTAAGGAACAAGGAGATTCTGACGACTCCTGTGAAAGGCATTCCAGCCGGGGACTTGCGGAATCAAGTAAATCTGAACAACGAGTGACGGACAATAAGAAACACAGCAGCTCGTCTAATCCGAGAGTTAGTAATGTGACATCAGCATTTAAGTATTTCTTTGCCATCCGTGGTGCAAGTAATCGATCGCGCCGTTCAAAAGGACGAGATCAATCGTACTTCCCCGAGTATCAAGAACCAGTCGCTTCGATGACAAAAGCATCGGAAACACAAAGGAATCATCCCTACAACTCCAGAGGTTGGGATTCACTGAGCTTCAATCGCTCTAGTGCTGGGGACAGAAAGTCGGATACAAGCAGAAGAGGAAAACTACTTTTTACGAATTCCAATGCCAATTCAAAACCGTCTCGATTTCCCTTCTGTCCGAACTGGAGCCCGACGGGACCGGATTATCCAGCAGCGGGTGAAGAGGAAGAGTCGGGCGATGATGACAATGATGATGAGAAATCAGCGTTGTTGAAGTATCCAACAAAATTGTTTGCTTCTCCGAAATTCGTTGATCCGTACACCAAGAATACTCACAACTCCCGAGGAAGGGACTGCATGTATGACGACTTTGACTGCTACGACTATGACGTGTGCTTTCCATCGAGATGTTCACAGAACCGCCCAAGTTTTTACAAAACATCAACGTATCATTCAAGTCAGAGCGACAAGCGTTCAAAGAGTTTGCCTCTTTCACCGAAGACTCTCCCAAATAGGATTGAAAGCCCGAGTACTCCTGTTACGAGTATCGAACCTGCGGTATCTACTAGCTTGCCAGTGAATCCAAGCCTCGGTTCCTCCGCCACTCGACTTCAATCTACCTCGCCTTCTCCTCGATTTCCCCCCAGTTCTTCCAATCGCTTTAGTAGTAATTCAGGACCTCGGAAGACATCATGCGTTCAATCACCGACTAGTTATTCCACAGATTACTTGCCCAGGTTTGATCCCTGTGCAGCTGGGCAATGTTATCCTCAAGCTAATGAGCCATTATTTGATTGCTACAGAAGAGGATACAGCTCTATTGCGGCAAATCCAAACCTCGTACCCTGTCCAGAAATTCCTTGTGACTATGTTCCGCGTGCGAGTAACGTGTGTTTACCGGGTTTAAATGAATGTTTTCCACGTTTTTCCCGCTCAGATAATGCATACTTTCGAGACGTGGATCATTCTTCATGTCGAATTCCAAAGGCGCTTCAAAACTCCACCTGCTGTTTGCCCACGGTAGAGTTACATGCATCGGACTCAGAGCTATGGCTGAACAGTATGCTACGCTGCTCACTTCCAGAACGACTACCAGCTTCATCTACCAATGCGCCGTGGTTTTGGGATTCATCTGTTAGGGACAAGTCAAGACATTTTTCAAGCAGTAGCCCGACGGAAATGTCCTCCAGGGGCTCCAACAGAATGGAAACTGTTCAGAACGTTATCGGTCGCCTCGTGCGAAAAGGTCTGAAAACATGCGACGACCTTGGCGATGATATCGCACGACTTCAGGCTGCGAATCTCCTTCCGAAAGACTGTCAGACGGAATCAACTGGTGTGCACACATCTAGGTCCTGTTCCAGTCAGACTGAGTCTCAGGAGAGCAGCACAGACGGTAACACTCGTCAAAACCCGGATACAGTCGGTGAGAGGCGCCATTCGTCTACCCAAACAGAACTACAGGAGTTTGGCAAGAGAATCGTCAACAGCGTCCTTTGTAAGGTTCAGAAAACAGCCGCGTCTAATGACCGTTTGGCTGACATTGATTGTGAACAGGAAATACATGAGTTCATTAAAATAATGAATAGTGAGGCTAAGCGGCGCAACAATGCAGCTGCGTCACAAAGTCCGCCAGATACGTCACGCAGGTCGAAGTCAAAGCATCCTGTATGCGGGGAATTAATGGGCGATCCGTGCAGTCAGCTAGCTGCCTCGCTACGGAGAGCGAACTATCCTGTCTGCAGCGAATTGACGAAACATTCGCACAGAAAGTCTCATTCTCATCACACGTCCAGCGCGCATCGATGCATGGACATGGAAACTGAACGTTCTTCTCATCATCATCATCATCGTGATTACAATGGTGATGAAGAACGTTCACATCACAAGCACCATAGATCATCTAAGCAACGCCACACAGATTCAGAAACAGTACGCAAAGTCCCTGAATCAGACACTTTTCAACACAGGACGGAGAGTTCTCCGTATGTGAACCGTGTCCTGGATCACGATATAGACGCTGGACCTGCACCGACTAACGAAAGAATATCCGAAGATAGTTCACTTTATTCTAAAACAGATCATCACGAAGCTCCATATGGTCTCCGAGACTTACATCCAGTGCAAGAATCTAGAGAGTCAGAAGTCTTCATTCCCCGTCGTTCAGCTCCTGCTGCTGTGGAGGTTCATGACGTCGTGAACGAAGGACTACGGCTGTGTGTAGAACTCGTTGAGGACTCTGAAGGCGATCCAAATGACTTTGAGGATCTGGCAAGGAGTGTCGTCAACAAATTATATGCAGCGATTCGATGTAAACTGGAGCAGTTACTCCACATAGAATTAGGAAAAGATGAAGTAGATGGCACAGCGTTGCTTTCAGCGGAGGATATATTTAAGCAAGCCGACAGTGAGGTCAAAGTTCAGATTCTGCCTCTGCTGATCGAAGAGCTAGTTTACAATATTAACGAAGAGATAGACAAACTTGATCGCACGGACTGCGATATGATGATGATATCTTACGCTGGCGAGTACGTAGATATGGTCGTCACTAATGCTGTACTGCGAACAAGGCACAACTTTGATAAGCGTAAATCTTACGTAAAGACACTAGTTTGCTCATCCGATTGTAGCCAAAGCAACAATGCAAGTCATAATAGTAATAATAATGCCAAGACCAGCAGCATTTTACGAAGTGGTCAGAAAACCAACAAACTCAGCAGGGAGCTTATAGAGAGACCTAGTGACACAGTTGAGCGTAGACAGAACACCAATGACAGTGACAGTGAAGTTGAGACAGAAGACTACGTTCTACCAACTGTCATAGACGGCTTGGTTGAACTTTTGAGCAGAAATCTCCCGCCAACTGTCAAATCTACTTCCGGTCGACTAAATGTAGTCAGAAAGCCGTGTCAGAAGTGTAGATCAGAATTGATTGCGAATGTAATTGAATGTGAGCTGGGCCAGTTTGCTGCATCTTTCATCGTTGAGAGAGTATTCTGTGAAGCCGAGTCGAATCTGGACGCTTGCAGTCGCGAGATTACGGAGAATATGAAAACTGCTGGGAGAGAACTTCTGGTGCAACTGGGCCGATCTATAAGCAAGAAGCACCCGAGGGAAGATGTGTATTCAGAGATTGAGGAGAATGTGTCTCTTGAACTTCAGTTCATGGCTATGACTAAGGTAAATTCTAGATCACAATCTATATATCTATAAGTTAAGGCATGCAGTGATAGAATTATTTGTAAATTAAATTCTGGGAAGGTGCTATAGATTTGTTAAGAAGAACAAGGCCTAGTATTTGGAAGGGTGTCTCGAGAGGAAGGGGTAAATGCACGTGGCACCTGGACAAATTAAACTAGGGAGCATGGAAGCGTTGTAATTAAGGTTCAAATGCACCGACAAGCTGCTGGCAACGGTTTTCATTCACTTGACCTCATCACCTGTAATAGTTATATTTAAATAATTATATATGATTTATTCGCCAAGAAATTGTCATTTTTATTCTTTTTATCTTCGCTATCTTGATCTTCATTAACCTTATCTGCTTCATACTCGTACATTAACCTCAGTTTCAGCATCTTTAATATCACGTAGTGAATATGAGTATAGCGATTATTAGATTTACTATCTTAGTATGATTAAGTTCTGTTATTGGTCAGCTGCGTGGCCGAGTGGTTAGCGTGCAGCGCTAACAAGCTAGCAGTACAAACCGATCGAGGTTCGCCTCCCAGACAGGAAAACTGCATTAGCTACAAAATGGCAACCTCAGACAAGTGAGTCTTGCCCACTTGAGCAAAGTTCAGAGGGCATCTAGGGTGATCAGAGGTGTTTGGACTCAAACTAGCCGACTGAATACCGATTAAAAGGTATCGCAGTCAAAATGGCACACGACAACAACAACAAAATATCCTGGGGAATTAATGGCCAAATGATGCTTTGACTGTGTAGACCTTATTTAAATTAGGTAGTCTGGGAAATCTGGGTCCTCTGGGAAAGAGCGCATACACTTTACAGATTTCTGTAGATTGAACACTCACTATGCTTAGTACTCTGAACAATCAACTGATCTTAGTTACTACTTGATCTCCCTAATTCCGTTTTTACACGGCGACAAACGTCGCGAGACGAATCGCCTCGAGTTCACCGAGTACAAGGCGCAGAGTACAAGATGCGAGGTCATCACGCGCGAAGCGACGAAAAATGTCGCTCTACAAACGTCGCGCGACGTTTGCAGCTCGACGCGTCGCGCGACGTTTCTTGTCGCCTCTGACGTGATGACCTCGCATCTTGCACTCGGCGTCTTGTACTCGGTGAACTCAAGGCGATTCGTCGCGCGACGTTTGTCGCCGTGTGAAAACGGTATAACGTGCACAGTTTAAGTGCCACTTCTTCTTAGCACATTACGTACACAGATTTTCTAGATGTCACAAATGTTAAAGAAGTCGAGGAGCATACGCATTGACGAAACTCCAAGAATCTAAAAATATGAACACATGGAAGGAGTAATTTTGATGTTGAAACCATGAAACAGTCAAATCAAGATATACTACCTGCTTACATATAAGTTTAAGCTAAAACTAATAAGGCAAAATTTTCAATATGCAATATTAAATTTGGAATTTATTTGCAATTATTACAGGACGCTAGAGATAATTGATATCAGAATCTAGATAATTTCAAGGCTTACAATTACAGGTTTGAAATACAATTTTCATCTTGAAGTGATGAGATGATGCAGAAAGAGTACAATTATTCAAAGAGTACGACTTGTCGATGCGCTCAACCGTGACAAGTATCTCTCAAGGGGACCCGCAACATAACCATGCATGAATAATTTTGCGACACATCACCGAATCAGAACGTTGCAGACTGAGTTTTAGCGAGAACACGTTTGAGCTTACTATATCTCTGAGTAGCAAAGCCTGAAGTAAGCCTGCAATCTTCTGAATAATTAATCCACGTACAGATTCAACAGCGTTAATATCTTCAAATGAGAGGCGACCAGATTGGTGCAAAATAACGTGTGTGGGGACTAAATGATTTTTATTTCTGCAAGAAACAAACTCTGCTCCTCGTTATACGAATGATCGAAAAACAATCGCTGCTTAGCTTTTCACACAATTGTTTAGATATTTTGTACAAAAATTTGTTCACTATCGACAACACGTCCCAGATCTGTTACACTTTCTACAATATTTAGAATAACGCCAAACAACATTTTTTCCTGAAGAGAGAGTAGACAATTCTCCTTGAACCAATGCCAAGAGTTCAAACATTAAGGAGTGTCTAATTATATATCACGCGGAAAGTCTTTTGTAAATAAAAGAAAGATAATCAGTATGAAATCGGTAAAATGAAAAGCTTTCAGACTCTACTGGTTCGTAGACTCTGATAAAGTTGATGAATCTACACACATAAAGAAGTCACCGATGTTCGGAGTTCAAATCCAGTTCCCGAATATTCCAGAAATACTTTTCCAGAAAAGTTGCCACATTTACGATCAGGCCACTAGATTTAGAACGAAATTTAGTGGAAAACTAAAACTCTCCACTAAAAAATAAACAAACACAAGCATGACTGTCCCTAATGTAGGGATTGTTTACGTTCTATTTGTAATTCACTCCTTCGCGCAAATCTAATTTCATTATTGGTTCCCGTTGCACTATTTGATCGCTAAACTGTTTGGCTTCCGCCGCCATTAGATAATGGTGTTAAAAATAACGCCCGCTTTATTCTCTAACCCGCGGCACATGTCACTCAGATATTGAGAACTATTATTTTTCGATATTTTTGAATTTTCAAACAAATTTGCCACAACAACAATTGTATACAATGTTTATTGTTTAGTTTGAATGACAATAAATACGATACGGGCGGTTAAGTTTATCCGGGTCAAGGGATGAGGCTAAGCCCCCCCCCCCCCCACACACACAAGAAAATGTTTTATGTTCAAAATTGCATGCAAAAGAATTAGAAATTGTCCTCCTCGCGCTCGTTAGGGAAAATTGGAAACTTATAGCGGTGTCCTCCCATGCAGTGAACCAAAAACATAAGCTTAACTTCCCCCATGAACTCTAACCATCACAATTGCATTCTGTCAATGAATGCGAACGTACACGCATCAGTTCCAAAGTATTAAGCTGTGATTCCAATAAATGTATTTGAACTTGAATTGAGTTATTTCCAATAGTAAAAAGGACAGAAACATGTAAACGTGCTTGGTACTTAATAGAGTATACAGAGTTAAGAATGCACATGAGAAATTATACACACATACAGCATACTCACCGTAAACGCACGCATACGAACGTATATAATAGGTATTATTATAGTATTACAGTCATGTAGTTCTTGCCTTGATGCCTTGCCTCAAGGCTGCCGTGAGCCACTTTACTGCCTTGTCTTGCCTTGCCACTTTACTGCCTTGTCTTTGCCATGTCGTGGCCAATTTTCCAAATGCCTTGCCTTGCTTGAAAAAATTGCCTTGGAAAAAATGCTATGGCATTGAAAAATACCTCGACTATAAAATTTTGGTAGTCCTCGGCCTTGATTTCATGCCTTGAGGCTGCATGGGGCACTTCACTGCCTTGCCTTGCCTTTAGCAATTTTCCAAATGCATTTGCCTTGCCTTGGCTTTGAGAAAAATGTCTTGACTATATCACTGGTATTACATAACTATCTTCTTTACTCAGCACATCCAATCGAAGCGTATTTTAATTCAGAGCTGCAGCGCAAAGAGCTTTTTAAATTATTGACGTCGTCGGGAAAAGCGTTTCAAAATTCTGCCATTGTAACCAATAATTATCCCATCAATTTTTAAGACACCCCCCCCCCCTCCATCCCTGGGTT
>JAQFYQ010003591.1:0-10550 GCA_034694885.1 Buchholzia appendiculata
GCTTGATGTCAAGGCTGCCTCGAGGCACTTTACTGCCTTGTCTTGCCTTGGCCCATTTTCCCAAATGCCTTGCCTTGGCAAAAATGCCTTGATTTTTTTGACCGTGCAAAATACTGCCTTGACTGTATGATTTCCTGCCTTGAATGCTACCTTGAGCACTTTACTGCCTTGCCTTGCCTTGACCAATTTTCCAGATACCTCGCCTTGCCTTGGCCTCGAAAATGAATGTCTTGGCCTTGCCTTGACCTTGAGAAAAATGCCTTGAATACATCACTGCCATTCTTCTGATTGTATTTTGTAAGCCTGTGTACCCGTCTCTTTGTAATTCATTTTTTCTCTCTTTTATTGTGATTCGTCCTATTTGTCTGTCTACGTTTCTCTTCAAGTCCTTCCAAATGTCTGCAGGTGTCCTGCTACTCTCTAAACTAACGCCATCAATCTTTCCTCCATTATTGCGACGAGTCTCTCATCAATTATAACGTCATTGCTTTTACACGCAGTAAGTGTTACGGCTTTCCTGCAGCTTGAATCCCAGGTTTGGAAGTCATTTATACTTTAAGGACGTCATAGCGATCGAATAGACGTTATTAAACAAATAAAATTATGATTTATGAAATAAAAATTGTCTATGACATCGGTCATGACGATCTGCTGCACTGTGAGGAAGAACATTGCTGGGTGCAAGAGAGTTCAAAAAGTGCAAGAAATATCAGAAAGTGCGAGAAAGATCACAAAGTGCAAGAAAGATCCCAAAGTGCAAGAAAAATCACAAAGTGCGAGAAAGATCACAAAGTGTGAAAGTTCAAAGAGTGCGAGAAAGTTCATAAAGTGCGAGAAAAATCACAAAGTGCGAGAAAGATCACAAAGTGCGAGAAAGATCACAAAGTGCGAGAAAGATCACAAAGTAAATCAGGAAAGATTTACCGACCACGCGCTTCGCGCTGTCAATTGAATTCAATAAAATATGAGATACAAACAATATATGAATTTTATTCATGATACAAAGACTTTCAAATTTTAAAGGACAATTGACAACGACTGCGCTTTGGACTGGCTACCTGTCGCCGCCACATTGACTCGTCACATTTTATGATCAAAAATATTGTAAAAATTAAATGATTTTGTTAATTGAATAGCTGATAAGGACATATAGACTTGTTGACAATAGTTCATAACAGAATAAGTAAGGTAATCTGGACAATAATTGAATCGCAGTTCTGCCTCGCACCACACCTCCAGGTAGATGCCCTGCCCTCAGACTTCCACTCACCGTCCGCGCCTCTGACTGGGGTCGACTAATCAGAAGCTATATCAGAGAAATTCTTCTTCATCTACTCGTACTTATGCTTGGTATTCGGATTGTGCGTCACTGCGGTCTAAATCCCATTAAGTCTTAATGACCAAAGCATCACTGTGGTCCATCTCTTTGATCTGCTCTAGGGCGTCTGGGCAAGGCGTAGCGTGACCGTCATCCAGTCATAACGCCAGGAGTTTAAACTACATACAGCGAAGAAATGATCTGGTCTAACCACTTGAATAAGCGACTAGAACAGTAAATCGAACGAGACTTTAACAACAACAACTCGAAATTAGTTTGTAGCCACGTATAACGATGTTGACAATACTGTATTTGTTTACGACATTTATCTGCCAATCAATCAAACAATCTATCAATATTTACCTACCGCATCTAATTTTATTTCTATTCGATATTAACATCTGCAGATGTATTTGCGCAGTTCAGTTTGACATTTGAGGACTCGTAGTCTCAATTTCCTACTTAGGCCTAATATATATTTAATGCACCATAAAACTGGTAGTATTATAAATGAAAAGAAAACAGAAAATTAACAAGAATATATAAAATAGCCGTCAGAGTGCGAAAGCAACAAGAACACGTGACAAAGTGCGACTTAATATGAAGCGGTCTAAAATCGAAAAGATAGCAGATATTTCATACTGGGCCGGTGTGTACGGGTAAAAACATATAGTTAATTAATCATGATGTTGATGCAATATTGTGTAACAGTTGCTGTCCGTTAATGATTTTTGTCAACTGGCAAGTTATAAATCCTGTTACTTTTAAATAGAGACCAAATATTAACTTATATTATTCTCATTAACTGCTTGAACCAAAGTTAAATTTTACTGTAATAGACTCGTGGATGCAAACGTTAAGCCCATGTTTGTTCCATTGCTACTTTGAAAAACTGACAGATAAGACTTCCACTTAACATTCAATTTTTAAATAAAATCTGGGTCATAGTCATTTATGTGATATGTTTTAAACATTCAATGAACTTTGTAAAATACATTTGTTAAAGAAATAAACTGAAAAAGTACCAGGAATTAGATTTGTCCTAATTTAATTATTTTACAACTATTTAATATAAGCGTCTAATATAACAAAGTATAATAAAGAACATTGCAAATTGCAATTAATATTGCATTATATTTACAATATCACCATTGTCTATAATGGGCGCTGATATGAACATAAGTGATTTGTAGACAAAAAGTTGATTTATTTGTCACGAAAAATCAAGATTTGATTTGATTTGAAGGAAAGATTTGAGATTTATCCCATGTGAATTGCAATTTGGGATTCAATTTGACGCTGACGATTGAAATATTTTAGGCGGTTTTCGGATTTGATGGCTTGAATTTGAATTGATATGTTATGACTGGCTCAGGGAAATTAGTATAATCTCACGAAATGTGTATATTCTGGGTCCGTATATATGTTACAGGCAATGTATACAATCAGGCAATGTGTACATTGCCCTAAAAAATCAGGCAATGTAAATAAATAATAATATAATAACGACGAATAATTGCCTAATTATTTAATTCGTCGATTTCTGCACACATTGTCTGATTTCGTGTTTACAACTGAAACCACCGAGTTCCTTGTAAATTTAAAATAACTGTTGAACAAAATCGACCTTAGAAGTTTGTGATTCCAATTGCATATTTATTTGTTTAAAATGTGCAGCAAATTTCAATAGTTGGGCTACAGTTCACTGACTATCTGCCATGAATAATGTGTTGATCAATGTCCTATATCATATGAAACGTAAAAAACTCACTAATTTGGTCACAGTTCATGCTAATATTAAGAACACTGAAGGCTACATATTATATTGAATTTATGTAAATTACAGCGCACAATTTTGTTGCATAGCCTGTCAAGTGAAAGCATCTCACGATATTGGTACAGAAGCACATGGGCGGCGCATAATCGGGGTTTGGGGGCTAAGCCCCAAATATTTGCCAGAAATATTTTTTTACTGGTAAATTCTTTCCCCTTCCCCGCTCGAGATCGTCAGTGAAAAAGTGGGAAAATTCGCCTCGCCAGCTCGCCAAGCCCCACCCCCTCTAAGTAGCGATTCTGGTGTCGCCTATGAAGAAGCAGAGTTTAATTTAATAAATAGTCCCGTTTAAAAAATTAGGATGTACTTCAATTTTAATAATGAAGCTATTGTATGAAATTTTTTCAAAATAAGAGACATCCCGACAAGTGCTAAATGCTGAAACGACATGTGACAATGCGGTGACAGAGAAAAACAGTAGAACTTTGACTACTGGAAATTGCGACAATTGTTTATTTATTCATTTATTTAATAGTTTATCAGTCAGCACACAATACATACAAGCAAGCACAATGTACAAAGCATAAATAGCTGGTGAAATTAAAGTTCATATAGTGCGATCAAAACGATCACACAGGTTACGAAACACTTGAATGATCCGCTGTAAATAATAACAATAGGCGAATTTAATACGAATAAGTTAATACTAAAAAAATTGATAAAATTGCACGTTATAAAATTCAGAAAATAATAATTAAATAATTAAATAATTCAGAACACAAAAATTAAAATAGGATTATTGACAATTTGTATTGAACAAGTTTAAACGAGTCAAATGTTGATCAATACTTAAATTCGATTAAATCATTAAGTGATAATTTACTTTTACAACTTTCTACAGACTGTGATAGAAAAACACCGGTTTCAACTTGGAACTTAGAACACAGTTCCAAGCATTTTTCCGGTCTAATCATTTTAACTACCACAGAATGCAACATTTATGCATTGTCCTGTCTCAAAGCGAGAACGAGTTGGTCTTATTCAACAATCAACAGGTCGAACAAATGATCGCAGGTAGTACAAGCGATAATATCACTATTCCCATAACTATAGTTAACCGAGGACGCTGGAATTCAGGAAAATAGTATTGAAACTTTGAACAAATTTCAAATATAATCATGAATATCGATTTGAGTACTTTCTACGTGTTTTATAAGACTATGTGTAACCATTAATTTTCTTATAACGTCGATCTATCACGTGGCTACTTTTTGGTTCGCTTGAGATATACTATAGAACTGTTGAATCTATTTAGTCTACTCATATACTGTTAAATACGACTAATTTATTTAAAACTTTTCTTTCCATAAAACATGGGACGATGATCAACAAATAATTCATGGCAGAAACTCAGTGAATTCTAAACCAACTATTGAAATGTGCTGTATCACAACAATTTGATCGTGGAATCACTACTTTTAAGCTTCATTCTGTTCACAAAATTCTGTAGAATTACAATGATTTCAGTGTGAAATTAAATCAGGCAATTTATGCGGAAATCGACGAATAATTTCAGGCAATGTGTAAATTATCCGACTTTTTAGGCAATGTATGCATTCCCTGAGTGAAACAGGCAATGTGTACACATTACCTGTAACATATACCTGCAGCGATAGCTCAAAATGACTTCAGTTCAAAATTACTATTCGATTCTACTCGCTTTACTCTGAAGTTTCTGAACAACGTTGCTTTAGCTTTTGTATTAGCACAAACTTTTATGCAAACTTTGCACAAACTATGACTGGCAACAATTAATTATAATTTAAACAACTTAACAAGAGAGCAGGGACGACCAAGTTAAAAGCAATGGACCTAATTTAACGTCGGCAAATTCATATTTTTCATAAAAAATTGCTGTAAAATTACTGTAGAATTTTATTTATGTTCGATTATTGAGTTGATCTAAAATTGTAACGAGAGATTCGCAGCGTGTATTTTGCATGTTAATCTCGGGCAAGACGCATAATCTACCTTCGCGAATCGCTATCACCCCGCCGTAACACCCCCCTTGGACCGCAGTGACGCCACACAGGGATCAAAGGTTGGACCGCAGTGGACGCTATACCGTTCTGACTGAGCGAGGCGCACTCTGATATACTGAAATTATGTTATGTCAAATTGTCGTGTATAAAATTTGCAACGATTATAGAAGGCCGATGCATTTCAACAAGTCTAGTTCAGTATATAGCATAGAGTACACTGAGAATAATTTATATGCATAATTTTTTTAAATAAATTCAAATTCAACTCCACATAACGTTCACAATGTAATTAACGTTTGGTGTAATCGTCAGAAATATCAACCTTTAATTTTGAAGGATAGGAGATATGAAATAAAACACCCATTATTCTTTCAAACCTAACATTACAGTATATGTAGCAATACCTCAGCTTGTACAATGATAATCCTAATTCTACCATTATTTCCGTTAATATATTCCTGAAATATTTCAAACACAGCACGACGTACCATAGACAGAAGTAATTATTGGCAGAACAAAATCGACTCTAAACTCTCGGTGATCCTGGTGAGTCCGTAAAACCAAATGAAACCAAGATTATCATAATTATAGACGCAGTGTTACGTAACGTGAAATCAGCATTATCCTATAGAGTGTAGAGTGTGTCCTACCCGTGAAACCATGGAAAATCCCAGAGTCTGTCTTAATCGTAAAATCAGGGTTATCCCATAAAGTCTTTTCTATCCTTTGGAACAGGATTATGTTAGAACCGTGCAACCAGGGATTATCCCATAGAGACTGTCCAACCAATGAAACCAGGATTATCCCATAGAGTATTCCCTACCCGTGAATCCATGGTTATCCCGTAGAGTCCGTCCTACCCGCGAACTGGAGGCTAGCACTGTCCGCATCTCACTTCACTATTGATGAAACTCGCGGAGAACACCTCGCACCGCAATAACCGCCATCTTTAATTGGCAACTTGCGCTCGCCAAGGTGAGAATTCTATGATGAAACCATAAATCTTGCTTTTGCTTCCACACTTCTCTGAGTCCACACACGAGGTCTCCTCGAAGCGGTGGCGCCACAGTGCAGCGACCACCGGCTCTGAAGTAGAAGTTGGCGGCGTTAGTTTTGCGGGAATTAAGTCAGAAAATGGCGACAAAGTTGGACAGGAAAGTGTGAGTCGAATTCCCGTATCTCTGACAGAGATGGATGATTTTAATTTTCCCGACCGTCTGTTGAGGAAAAGCACCAGTCGGCTTTTAATTGTTCTTGGGTAGGACCTGCGGACTGCACGATATTGTGTCGTACTGAATAATAATGTGAAACAGGCTTCAAAAGTTGCAATTTACCGTAGTTTAAAAAAGAGAATCACAGTATGCATAAGTCAAATACAATTTCTAATTACAACGAACGATTATTGTAGAGATACAGATGTTATTTATTTGTGGAATTGCATCTCAGAATGTAAGTTTTTGCAATGTTTAGTTAAGACAAGTTTTTTACTATTTATATTGTTTTCACTAATTGTTTAAACACTACCGGTATTAATTTAATTAATATGCATCATTTAATTCACCAAGCTGGTGGTACAAAAAATCAAACAGAAACGTATGCGAAATTAATAACCAAGAGAAATTGCCATTAGATCATATAAATTCCAACGAAAGTGTTTGAAATTGATACCTAATCTTACACTTAATGCAGTTCACATAGCCACACAGATTAACATTGAACATTGGACATTGAACATTGAACATTGAACATTGAAAGTTGAACATTGTAATATTGAACACTGAACATTGAACATTGAACATTGAACATTGAACATTGAACATTGAACATTGAACATTGAACGTTGAACGTTGAATGTTGAACGTTGAACATTGAACATTGAACATTGAATTGAACATCGCAACCATGTAGTTAAAGTCTGTCAATTTCTTCTGATTGCTGTGCTGAGCCAGTATGTTTAATATTGTTCAAAAATACTTGATCTAGTTCTAAGCAATCAATAATATACATCTTGAGTGGTAAAATACCAGTGCAAGCAGAATTCAATTATATCTTAGCCATTTGATATTGAAAAGTTTCCCAAATATATTGTCGCATGTCAACGAGAAACTATAAGGTATATTAAAGGAGAACGGAAGCGCAGGCATTCCGTTATTTAAGGCAAAAGCAGAATTTCTCAGTGAGTAAAGTAGTTTAGCAATTCTAACACAGTTTTCATTGGTTTCTAAAGACATGAGTTCATGTCTTTAGAAGTCAGCTGTTCTTGATCGCTTTTAATTGATAGGCAAGAATTTACTCCAGAATTTACTCCAGAGAACAATGAATGGCAAGAAATAAAGAACTATCTATATATTTATTTATTTCAAATCTGACAGTTTCACATAAAGACAGACAGTTCAAGTAACTCAGATGTCAGGTTTAGGAGCATCAGGCATATAGCTCTCACGATGTCCTAAACACACATATACAAACAATTAGACACAACTATTCATAAAACACATGCAAAGGTGAAGATATAAATAAAATTGTCACTAAGTTATAAACCAGTGCAAAATGTAAAATGAAATACGAAACTGGAATTACATAATAAAAACTTGCAAACTTACAAACGAGAGCACAATATAAGATAAGTAAGGCTAGAGTACTGTAGTATAGCAGGGTTAGATATAATATTTATCGTAATATTTGAGTTAGTGCTAGAGCAGGTGGTTAGATCTAGTGATTGAGTTAGACTGGTATCAGGCCCCGTAGCCAGAACTGAGGCACCACACATATTTGCCACCCACAAAAGCTTGTCCCTTGACTTCGATTTGTATGCACGGGAATCCAGTAAGCTAGTTCATCGGCTCTTGCTAACGGGTTCCCCGTTCACTGGCACAATTCCGTGGATAGTTAGAAATATTTTTCAAGGATAATTTGGAATTTAGTTTGGAATTTTAGTTGAGCTGAGAAGAGAGCTGCCGATTGTCTGGCTGCCTGCTTTGTCTCCATAATGGAGAGTTGGGTTACAGTAAAAAGAAGGGTTTTACTTAATGAGGAACGAGCACACGCATATACTGGGACTCTGGCGCATCTCATCATTGGTCATGCGCATGAAATAAGCGTCATTCAACGAAGCATCGAAAATAAACTGAGGTGCAGTTGTATTAGACTACTATCGGTTTGCAGTAAATAGTAAAACACAGAGTAAAAGCATTTCTGACGATAAAAGTTACTCCCGCTGAAACTTAGTATAGGACTAAACAAGCTAGCTCATTATTATGTACGTGTGTGTATGCAGGGGAATCTATCCTAGTGGGGGGGGGGGGTGGAGTGGCAGCTCCAAATGTGAGCTTGGGGAGATCCCGGAGAGGTTTACACTAGAGAGAATCAAGTGCCTGGGGGGGTATACACAGCTGAAAATTGTGTTTTCTTCGGGCATGCTCCAACCACGAGATAGAGGCCCCTGCATGTATGTGTGTTTTATACTGTGTCTGTGTATGTGTACTGTATTTATGTATGTGATAGTATGTACACTGTATCTTCACGTTCGAGTTGCGTGGCTGTATTGCGTGATCTAATGCCTTGTAGCACTTGATATTTGATACAATAGTATACGACGTAACATTGCCCTTCGCTCTCTCTATAGTACTCCTCTGTGCACTCCAAAGTACGCTTACAACACTGTTTCAACAAACTTCGGCCTGGTATACCGATAAGGTTAGGCACAGATCATAGGCCTAATCACAGATAAATCTAGACCAACTTCGGCCTATAGGCACATAAAAACGTAGGCAGAGATAGGCACAGGCACATATAAACATAGGCGGAGATAGGCACCAATAGATCTATAGACAAGATAGACACAGGAACCAACATATCTATAGGCAGAGATAAGCGCAAATAGGCCAAGGCAGAGATGTGTTTTGAAAACGTGTTTCGCTAGTTCTTTTGAACCTGGGGTCAAATATCTAACTAGCAGGGTGGGGGGGGTAGCAAAAGCCCAATCGACAACAATTTGAACTTTTTAATTTCGGTGAGGCTAGATGCATAATTTGGGGAGGTTGTGAAAATAACTGGGTTTAACAGCACCACCGCACCCCCCCCCCCACCCCAACACTCCTGTATTTATAGACCGGTGGCTAAAGGCTTTAAGCTTTAAAGGCATATCTATTCTATACATGATGCAATACATGATCAGAGATTGAATTACATTTCAGTCATTGCTATCGTGCGGTGTGTGGGAACATATCACTGTATGTAAATCACGTGACCTTCTCTCTCTCTCTCTCTCTCTCTCTCTCTCTCTCTCTCTTTGTTCCTCTTGCATCTGTTTTGCGAGTGTCCAATTGACACTTGCAGTGAAAGTTGTTGGACTTTAGGAAGACAAGCGAGTTGGTGACGTATTTGTTCACGTTGCATTCACGTTGAAGTATTTTCAACATCAGAGTGATGGGTAGGGGGAAGAGGCGAACGTCAGAGGCTTCTAAACCTCGTTATAAGTCAGAATTCTGAATTATTTTTGTGGTGAGGTTAAATCTAAAGGTACAGTAATTAGAATTGAGCAATGGGCTATAGGTTATAGTGATTGAGTTAGACTGGCATCAGGCCCCGTAGCCTGGACTGAGACACCAAACATATTTGCCACCCACAAAAGCTTGTCCCTCGACTTCGATTTGTATGCACGGGAATCCAGTAATTTAGTTCATCGGCACTTGCTAATGGGACCCCCGTTCACTGGCACAATCCCGTGGATAGTTAGAAATATTTTTCAAGCATAATTTGGAATTTGGTTTGGAATTTGAGAAGAGCTGTGAAGAGAGCTGCCGATTGTCTAGCTGCCTGTTTTGTCTCCATAATAGGTTTGGAACTTTGGAGTTGGGTTACAGTAAAAAGAATGGTTTTATTTAATGAGTAACGAGCACACGCATGTACTGGGACTCTGACGCATCTCATCACTAATCATAAACCTGAAATAATTATTATAAGCGTCATTTAAATATGCGTAGGAAATAAACTGAGGTGCAGTTGTATTAGACTACTGTCGGTTTGCAGTGAATAATAAAACACAGAGTAAAAGCTTTTCTGACGATAAAAGTTACTGCAACTGAAACTTAGTATAGGACTAAACAAGCTACTTCATATACGTATGTCACGTGTATGTATGCAGGGGAATCTATCCTAGTGGGGGGTGGAGTGGTAGCTCCAAATTTGAGCTTGGGGAGATCCCGGGGAGGTTAACACTAGAGATAATCAACTTATCAAGTGCCTGGGGTGGTATACAGCTGAAAATGGTTTTCTTCGGGCATGCTCCAACCACGAGATAGAGGCCCCTGTATGTATGTGTATTTTACTGTGTGTGAATGTGTACTGTATTTATGTATGTGATAGTATGTACACTGTATCTTCACGTTCGAGTTGCGTGGCTGTATTGCGTGAT
>JAQFYQ010003592.1:0-10549 GCA_034694885.1 Buchholzia appendiculata
ATCATGATGCTAACCATCTGTAAAATTTTCAGCTTGTTTCTAATTTTTTCAAGGTACCTTCAGGAAAAAAATTTGTACGCCCCGACTATAACAAGCTTAGATCATGCGTATCTCGATACCTCTCGGAAGTTTGTATTGCTAGTGATTTTTGTGATTATTGCTAAAACTTAACTTGAAGTGGTTTTGATAGACGCAGGTCAAAGCCTCTATGTCCACATCCTTGCGCTTGACACTAGTTAATATCATGCATAAGATAATAAATTAAACAAAGTCAATAGCCATTCCGTAATTGGAATAAGACATTCAGTATTAGCATCGCTGTTATCTCATGTATCGTCCTAAACCGTAGGGGAAATGTATTTTTTTTACTCTGGGAGCTGAAAAGACATTAAGGTAAATTGGGGGAACTCGATAGATGTACTTTTATTCTCCTACAGCCATTTTTGTACTTTTGACAACCGTTTGCGACATGTGACAAGTCGTGCGAACGCAGTACGGTATCTCAAATTGGATGTTTGCGTAATTTACTGAAGAACATTCGCCTTCATATTTTTTGCCATGATATCACGAATCCGATTAAAAATGTAAAATAAGAGAGAAAACTGATTTCCTTGGTTTTTCTATGCTATGTACAAATACTAAAGAAAAACAGAGATGGATATTCAGTGGACATATGATTGCCTATGTAGAAGACAGATGGATAATATCACATTACGCAAAATAAATTTTAGTGTCATTGCGGTAATTGTTTATATGAAACTTAGTATAGAACTTACATGCAGCATTGTATGTACATTGAGTTCACATTAACTGGCCAATCGTAAGATAAATACATCATGACAAATCAACGGTCTGATCATTTTGACAAAATTAATAATATGTCATTGGGCAAGTATTTGACTATGACTGATTTTATGATGAGCATTATTATTCTAAGATAAGACTCCACATTTGTGTTGTGTAACATTAATTATGTGCTTATTGATTTTATCCCATCTAGTTTGTTAAATTTCCATGCTCTCTTTGGACATGGATAGCCGCCGACGCTATGATGCACAATGTAACGCTGATCGGCTGCACGACTCGAGCGGTTCGAATATTCGCACAGATTATCAGTTCGGTGTCGATGACGGTGCGGACAGTCAACGATTTGTGTATTACGATGACGTTATAACGAACACAGACATTGTGAACATCTCCAGCCAGAGGACTGACCAATCCAATTACCTCAAGGCGGAGAACCAAAGCACATCTCTTTTAGACTCTGACGACGGTGATCACTCTGGGATGAGGGTGAAAGAGATGGATGTGACGTCGGATGGATTTTCTTCGCCGTCGCAACTGCCTGACACCGCCGATGGATTTGCATTCGGCGAGCAGAGACGATACTGCCTAGTGTGTAGCGACATTGCGTCGGGTCTACATTACGGTGTTGCGTCATGTGAGGCCTGCAAGGCTTTCTTCAAACGTACAGTGCAAGGTGTGTTTTTAATTATTTCTCAACCATTTTTCTTTGTAATCAGCATTGTTCATTATTTATTTTACTTACAAGTGCGGTATGGTAGTACTACTTCTTTGCGAGTAGCAAGGCAGAAGAAAGTTCATTTGTGCGCTTTGTTTTGATTAGGATACCATTTTATTATATGCCAAGTTTGAGTTAAAAAACACTCTTAAGATTAGCAGTGGCGCGATTCATTTACCTCTTGCCAAAATAGGTTTCCACCCAATAGTTTTGGCAATATATTGGTTTGAGCATGCATCGGCAGTGGAAGAGTATAACCACTAATTACGTTAATGTGGCTGACATTGTTTCTCGGTGTTGAGCATAGTGACAGTCTGATAAAAGAATATAGAATATATTGATCACGTGACAAATTTGAACAAAAGCTGATCATACTAAATATGCTGCACACTGTCGTGAAGAAGACACACACAGTCAGTTTCTCGCTCCATCTTCTGTCGATGACTTAACGTTGGCACTCTGCAAGTAATTAGTTGCTTCTAAGACTTGCTTATGGTTTAAGCAAGTCTCGGCAGTATTGTATCACCGACGTTTTGCATAGAATGCCACTCCCTGTGATCTAGGCTATAGGTATGTACTACTCCCAGTAATTTTTGTCTGACCTTCCACTACTTGTTGCATCATCATCATCATCATTAGTGCTCTGCCGGAAGGCAGGTCCTTGATATCCATTTTCTCCACAACTCACGGTCCTCCGCTTTCCTTTTCATTTGCACATATGATCCCTCCTTGCCCTCCATCAGTTCATGAAGCATACTCTGTCTCGGTCTTCCTGGTCCTCTCCTTCCCTCAATTCTGCCTTCTATCACATGTTTCATAAACTGTAGAATACCTGAATCACCTGTTGTAGAACCACCTGTTGCTCAAGTAGAAATATTACAATACATTGTTGCACTCAGAACAGCCACTATTTGACTTTGCCAGAGATGTTATTATCCCACTTCTGCTCAAAGAAACTGCTCATTGTTAATCGAAGAACACTTTGATCTGTATGCTAATAACTCATTCTCAATCCAATAGGCTATCATTCTTCAGTACTTATCGTTGCAATTATAGATGCTTCTGGTAAGCATGAGGAACTGACTAATTTCATTTTGATATTTAACAGCGGACTTCTTATGTCACATGATGAATTTAGGAAAACATCGATGAAATGTTGTACTTGATGAATTGATAGTGGACATTCACATTGAATCAGCATCTCCTCGGAAAACATTATGCTTAATTGAAAGTATTCACTCCTATTTGTATATAAATTATCTTTAGAAATAAACTTCTTAACAATTGATGCAATCCTAGGGGGACCAGTACTGGGTATAAGGAGAGGAAATCTCTTGTCTTAAAACTATACATAGGTCTACTCTTTTCTGACTTCAAACATTAATATCTTCATTCTCATTGAACTACATGCACAAATTTCATTGTGAACTTTCCGTTGAGATGGAAACATATCTGATGAATGGAAACTTATGATTCAGTGATGATGATATGTCGGCTGTTAACGATTTCAGTTTAGGATTGTTTACCAGGGCTTTGAATGTTCTTCGCCTGCATTTCTTTGATCATAAATCTTTATCACTGCACTGTGTTGGCATAAACAACTTCAATCTTTTATTAGTTCTTTACAGCTTCACACCTGCATTCCCATGTTGACACATGTGCAGTGCTTTTGGTGTCATGTTTAATATTGGACTTTGTTATCTCTCTGTATGCCCACTGAGCTGGTGTCTCCGTTTATTTTATGACTGCGGTGTGTGAAATCGTCACAATTGTCCTCGATTAATTTGTGTCCAATTCTTCATTAATTTGGAATCCTGACAATGAAGGAGTAGTTTAGATCCACTGGAGGCCGAAGTACTATTTAAGGTTCTCTCATGGACCCGGAGGAGATTTCACAATTTTTATATTTCTGCAACGTATTTTCATTTAAAAAAGAAACTTTTGTCCATGGGAGTTGAATTTCTAAGCTACAGTTGTGGCCAGTTGTGGGATAGAACCTTTTATTACAATAATCCGTAGCACAGTTTAAATGTTCATAGTGTGTTCTTGATTTGTTGGAGTTATTCGGACCATTTGTTGTTGTGTTTTGATTTTCTTGAACCACAGTTGAATATCAAGTTGCATTTTAGGTAGCTCTAGTGTACAATCCTAATTTGCAAAAAAATGCAAGTTCTGGAATTTACTGAATTATATAGGCCTACATGTGTGCATAAGGAAATGGTTGTTTCACTGGGTTACTTCAGAAAGGTGTGCTACTCTAAGACAATGCTTATGAGCAATACAATAAGACTTTACAAGTAAAATCTTGTTCATCTGTTACAATTTAATCATGGCAAACAAACTGTGTTTGGTTGGGATTTCTAAAAATAATAAGCACTAACACATCGCCATTGATCACAATCCATCTGTGAGAGCCGGTGCCATATGCCACACTTTGAGAAAATCTTCTATGCTTACCGATCATTGTCCTGGTGGCGTCGAACGAAACGTTACGACTGAGTGCAAAAATGTTTTAAAGATGGCTGAAGTGTCATATTGTATATCTAACTATGATAGTAGTAACATATTACATGTTAATCATTAAATATTAGCCTCAAATATTAATGATGCTATTTATTTTGTTTATTTTCTGTAGGTAACATAGAATACTCGTGTCCGTCCAATGGAGATTGTGAGATCACAAAGCGTCGGAGGAAAGCGTGTCAGGCGTGTCGCTATCAGAAGTGTCTGGCTGTGGGCATGCTCAAGGAAGGTAGGTCTCATCAGTCTAC
Source organism: Buchholzia appendiculata (assembly GCA_034694885.1). Taxonomy (NCBI): domain Eukaryota; kingdom Metazoa; phylum Annelida; class Clitellata; order Enchytraeida; family Enchytraeidae; genus Buchholzia; species Buchholzia appendiculata. Next base: position 4,294 of record JAQFYQ010003592.1, read on the forward strand.
TTCAGCTCTATCTGATTTTTTCTTATGCTTTGAGTATGCTATGTCTGTTTATTGAGCACTGTTATACTGAGGTATATGTGTTAAGTGGGCGGTTTTGGATAAGCTGTCTATTCGCCTCCCAGTGCGGAAGTCAGTTACTGCAGCCGCCCTACAGAAATGTTGAACCTTGTGCACTGAGTGATCTGCTAACTGTATTGCAGTTCTGTCTGCACTCAGCGCGCTCTAGGTTTACATCTAGTTTACTATGTGGTTAAATGTGATGCTTGAAATTAGAGTTTTTTGCAGGAGTAAAGACAGATTATTCATGCATATATGTGAAATGCACTTTCTAAATGAAAATCTAGTTTACATTTTACTTTTATTGTGTGTGAATTAGAAAACCTTTTACCTGAAGATGCAAGTTGTAATGACCTAGTATGAAGATAGCCAGTAGCTAGGAGAGGGGTTAAATGGTGTTGTTGTTGAGCAACCTATTTTGTTTTCTTGTTAGCATAAGTATGTGACATTTTCCCTTGACGTTTATTTTCACAGCAAATAGAAGAACAGTGTTATGTACTTTCAAATAATAGTATCTAGTCAAGGGGAGCAAGCGCTGCTTCATCTTCTTTCTGACACAATGAAGGACAATTTTGGTAACATCTCATTATTGACAAGGTAATGTGTCAGGCGTGGAAAGTTTTCTGACGCAGCAGAATGTCTAACAGTAGCCGGTAGCAGCATTTATCGCTGATGCCTGGCATTGTGTATCATTAAGGCTAGGGCTGATTAAATTGTCTTTGAAGTTATTAAACTGTTTTCATCGTTAATTAGAAGGAAATTGACCTAATGAATGCTCATTGTGATCAAACTCTGAAGAGTAAATACATTTTTCTAGTTCACGGTTTTCTTCTGACAAGTATCATTTATTTCCATTTATTTGGTGAGATTCTTGGATTATATTCTGCTAATGCAAGGCAGTGGTCTAAAACTGGTGGAATGTAAAGATGGACTGCGACAACTTGATACTTTTCTGATGTTGCTTCCACCTTGAGAGATTTTACTGTCATTTGGGCTGAAACCTTGAATTACTACATATCACAGGTGGAGGTGGTTCTAAGCCATCCATCTTTGACAATCTGAAATTTCTTTGCAGTTTCATTTAGTATGTATTTAAAGCAAACTGGCTATGCCATGCTTTTAAATGTAAAATGCAGAACTGGTTTATACCTAGACGGTACCTTACTGTTCTTGTGTTTCCAATTTTATATGCATTGTATGATGTATAAGGTTCATAATGCAGCATACATTTGTATATTGTAATTATGTACCAAACGCTATATATTATGTGGGCGGTTTTGGATAAGCTGTCTATTCGCCTCCCAGTGCGGAAGTCAGTTACTGCAGCCGCCCTACAGAAGTGTTGAACCTTGTGCACTGAGTGATCTGCTAACTATATTGCAGTTCTGTCTGCACTCAGCGTGCCCTAGGTTTACATAGATCTACTTGACTGCATACAGCGTTAAGAAAATTATTCATTCTTATCTTTAAATGTTGTGCTTGAATGTAACCCAGTGGTGAAATGTGGAAAGTTAAATCGTATCTTAAATTTGTTTTTTTAGTTATCGTACGTATTAATTGGAAATCGTGTCGTCTGATGACAGGTTGCATTTGTTTTGGCGCTATGTAAAACCAATTGGTGGGATTTCCTTCAAGTCTAGAAAATGCATTGTGTCTTATAAATTATTTTAAATCTTTTAATAATATTTCTTCTGTCTTTTTGTATATATTACTATATATTATATCCTAATATTTGTGTTCAATATTACATGTAGTATATAATTATTGCCATACTCTTATTGAGTTTTCAGTGTGTAATAACAGGGTTCTGAAAAATTTCTTTTAAGAAATGTTTCATCTACCATTTGAGAGAAGTCAGTTTCGAGAGATGGCTGAACTTTTTTTTTTTAATCGGACAACATTTTTGATTTATCATAACATTTATCATAACATTTTCTATTTAATTTCGTAAAATATATGAACATGGGGTCGAGCCTTGAAAAGTGCAGTGGGTATAAAACCGATCTCAAGAGGTTCAAAATAATTTGATCTTGGGGGTCAAATTTCTTAACTGAAGTTGGGCTGCAATCGAAGCTTGATCATTGGAGCACTGCTCTTCTTCTTTGGTATGACTAGCAATTGTTTATTGTAGAGAAAGTGATACAGATTTAATGTTTCTTGTTGGCTGCGTTTACTTAAAGTTGTAGACGATGTTCTGTGTATAATTGGACTCTATATAGAGAGTGAAAGTTTTATTGATTGCAATAATAATGTAATTGCTTGGTTGACAGCTTGTATGCCATTTTATCACTGTTGGCTGAGTAAGCTTTGCCAGTCATACAGGCCTGACAGAAAGGCCTACCAGAGAGTTGAGCATAAACCTTGTAGGTGTGGTGCAAAGTTCTGGAGGGTAATGTGAGAGTATACCAGTGTAAACTGAACGTGTACTTTATGACCTGCACGCCACCTCCATTGCGGTGCAATCTATGTTTCTCAGATAGAGCTCTAGGCTAGAGTGGGATTTGTCACTGAGCTAACGTTTACATTTTACAATAATCCTGTCAGGCCAATAGCAGATGCCCTGTGAAATGAAATTGTATCAACATTTTGCAAGCACATTTCTTTTTTTAAAACATTTATATTTTTTGATAGTCTTCCCTAGTCCCTTTTGCTCGTTATGAATCACCTCCCTTTCACCCTCCTTAATATTAACTAGGGTAGTTTTTGCGTAGGCTTTAAATTCACATTTCTGTACGTTTGTTTTGATGATGTGCATTCTACTGGAACTAAGACTGTGTGTGTATTGTAAAGCGGTCTTGATCGCCAGCAAACATTGCGCTGAATCGGCTTTGATGTTTTTAACTTTATGCTCGGTTCTTAGTGTTTATATAAATCATAAAGCAACTGTTAGTGTAGGCTTCCTTGTTGTCTCTTGTGTACCATGAATAGGTTTTGTATTGGTTTGATCGTATATCGTTCAGTGCACCATGGAGAGGATAGATTGGAGATTGTCACTTCTAAAGCTAATGTTGACATTTTACTGTAATTCTGCCAGGCCAATATCAATTGCCCTGTGATATGAAATTATGTGATATGATATGATTGGTATTAAATTGCACACCACAGAATTTTCAGTTATCCGTTGTTACCATAAATTTTGAAATTGTGCTGTGATTTTTTTTCCTGACCAGGGAGAAAGTGTTTCAGAACTCTGTCTCCCGGTTCATTCTGTTGTATCTTTGCCATAGCTGACCTCGGCAATATTTTTATATTTAAATCCAATAGATATAACTATGATCTACATGTGCAATGGTCGCAGAGCAAGAATAATGTGATGTTTTGATCTGTGTTTAATTTCCAATCAATTTGAGTGTAATTCTACATAGAGTGCACTGTCCAGGTGATTGTTTACCTGTCGAGTTTCTGGAAGATGTAATTACTTGACAAGTTAATGCACATGGAGAATTTGTAGAAAAGAGTGAAGGAAAAATTCTTCGGCTTTGTTAATGTGACGACTGACTTTGATTTATTATGAAACATGTTTGATTTGTTATTCATTGCAATTGCTATTATTGACTATTGGAGACAGGTGGAAAATGAACAAATGAATGAAGTGGCCTACAGTAACTGCTGTATAAAATGTTTGCACTTTTCTCTAATATTTATATCTAATATTTGACCCGGTTTCTCTGCGATAACAAGGTTGAATGTGATTGGACTGCTATTATAGGTGTTAGGATGGATAGAGTCCGGGGAGGACGGCAGAAGTACAGGAACATAGGCGACACAGGTTCTTCCGGTCAACCCTCGTCCGGCAGGTTCACATCGAGGATGAACGAGAACTGTACGGGCAGGACCCCGTGGTCAGGTACTGTCCTCGTTCATCTGTGTTCATCTGTGTTCATTTGTGTTCAATAACTGTTCATCTTCGTTCTTCTGTTCCATCTGTGTTTCTGGGTTCGTTTTCATTCATGAATCGGTTTTCATCTGTGTTAATTTGCATTCATCTATGTTCATCTGTGTTCAGAACTTCAGAGATATTCACCGACAACTTAATATTAATACTAACTACTTTGTGCTCAGTTAGTTTGTTACAGATTTAGTCATCATTTTCATTATCAAACAGACTGATATTGTCCAAAATTTTGATATTTAATCAAAACTAAGGATGATTGAAGTGGGAACTTGGTTGGGAACTTGGGCATTAACAGAATGTTTCCTCTGTAATAATTAGGAAACTGTTAAATAGCTCGTGGTGATTGAATCACGGTGATTGAATCGTGGTAATTTGATTGAGCTGCAATCATGAGTTTGATTATGTAATCGTACTCATGATTGCATATATATGACATTTTGGAATTTGTGCTTTCTAATAAAAGTTGTAGAACCTGATGCCTCTCCTTATCAATACTTAGCCGAATGTAATTCATATGCTAGACGCTTTCATTTGTATAATATCACTTGATGTATTATATTCACTGTGCTTTATTTATATTCATATTTAATTGTATTTATTTACGAGCATGATGTTTAATTTCAGATAGGGGCTATACTCACTCAGACGTTCAATCGCATACACTTGGATCAGGTTTGCATCTATTTTCTAAATTAAATATAATCAGATTGCATGTAAATACATTGCAGACATTGCATTATAAAATTAATGTCTTTGAGGAAGGGAAATCACCCATTCCCTGTAGGGGATGACGTCAGCAGGGGCAAGTGGTCGTAGATATCTGGTTACAGTGAACTCTCAGGAACGTTACGTCTAACCTTTTTTGATAAGGAAAAAAATTACAGAAAAAGGTTAATGACGATGATGTGGGCAGGACTTGTTGTGAGAAGTATATTAGTAAATCTAAACTAAGCTAAGGATTCTAGTCTGCATTGAAAGACGTTCAGCTTTAGTGCTTTCGTGAAACTAGTTGTAAATCATGTACCGATTATTATTATTGTTGTATTATTTGATACATATCAGATCTGAATGGAATGTCTTTTTGTGTTCTGACCTGACTTGTTATTTGCAAAATTTTTTTCTTGTATTTCAAGTAAGTTAGGCTCTTAAATAAAGCTAAATTTCGGCTGATATTTGCACTATTAAAAATCTTTGCAACCTTGCATCACTATCAATATTATAAACGTTAGTGTCCTGATCAGAAATGAAAGAGTTTCATGGCTGTTAAGCAGTCTAAGTAAGCTGTGAGTGCAGTGATGGGTCTCTACCATGTAATGTTACATTACATAATGTTACATTGTTCAATTCTTTAACGTTATGACGTTTAATAGATACCGTATTGTGTTTGTTTGACACTGTGTAACATGCCCTTGAAGTCCTGGGACTATATGTCACGTAAATAAGTTTAGTGTAATAATAATAATAATAATAATAATAATAATAATAATAATAATGTGTTCACTGGGCAGTATAAACATACCTTCCAATGCAGTGCCACTTCATTTAGATTTAACTGTCAAATACAGCTGCAAGTAGTTCACTGATTTGCTACAAGTTCATCTCAAAGTAACAATTTCCTTAACCCATAATAAAGACAAAACTTGATTGACTAAAAATAGAAAATACTATAAGTACCAGTAGTTCCATCTGGCTAATGCGTTGTTAGTGCATCCAGGGTTCACATTGTCAGTTTGAATGAAAGGGGTGTGAAGTGGATTAATGCAAGGAGCTTGGCATGAACCATAGTTATAATTACATGCAGTTACGGGATCATATGTCTAAATTTTCTTGGAACTCCATGCAGTTGTTGGCTTAAAATGTTGCTGGGTGTTCCCCAATCAGCCTCTAGCTACTCGAACACGGCGTACTTACCTAGGAACATCCCTGTGTTGCTTTTGATGCATCAGAATCTACATTATTGTCTACAACCATTATTGCTCTGTTCAGTTATCATGTGATTATGCATGTTACAAATATCATGTGTGTTTTCTGTTACAGCCGGTCAGCTACTGTCGGCTCTGTCTATGATAGAGCCGGAGAAGGTTTATGCAATGCCTGACTCGTCCTTGACTGACAATGAGTACAAACTCATGTCGACCATGTCCGATCTGTTCGACCGAGAACTCGTGGCGACCATTAGCTGGGCCAAGCAAGTTCCTGGTGAGTGATAGCATTGAGTCGGCTAGAGAGAGAGAGATAGCATTGAGTCGGCTAGAGAGAGATAGCATTGAGTCGGCTAGAGAGAGATAGCATTGAGTCGGCTAG
>JAQFYQ010003593.1:0-10548 GCA_034694885.1 Buchholzia appendiculata
AGAGAGAGAGAGAGAGAGAGAGAGAGAGGAGAGGAGAGGAGAGGATATCATTTCAGCGGGGTTTCAGCCGACCAAATATTTTCATTGTGGGGGGCAGGTTAATGAGAAAATTTTTGTTCTGGCAAGCGGAGAGGGAGGAACCATGGTAGCGACCAAAACACGCGCCATTAAAAAAATGATGGGATTGAACCCACAACCATTCCCCCTAAATACGGTCAAGATGATGATGACGATGAACGTTCTCTCGGCAGTTAACGAACAAATAGAAAACAACACAAAGAAGAGATGAGCAAATAATGGCGCCATGTAATCAAGTAATTCAAGTAAAACGTGATATTCGTGATAGTCGTGACGTATTCATACTAGAAACGGTTTTCAACGACGAAACGTAAGCACGAATGAGTAATTACATACAAATCTTAAAGCACGGTACGATTAAGTACAGTAGAGTATACAATTACGTACTATCAACTTATCAAGTACAGTGAATTCAAGTACAGTCCAATACAGTATAGTAGAGCACAATCAAGTATCTAGTACAGCCAAGTAGTACAGTAAAGTACAATCAAGTACAGTTGACAGTTAATAAGACTGACTGCCGTGCATCTACCACAAGCCGTAATGAATCGTGTAAACTGCCAGATTGTACAAAAATAACTTATTTACACAACCAAACTCAAATTTAACGCCAATTTTTGCCTCATACAACCTGTCATCATCACCCAACAATTTGGTCCTATTTATCGGCAGGAAGTAAATATACAATACATGGTAGAACTACGACCAGCCATTGTCATCTCTTTGTGCAATAAATCTCAAAAAGAGTAACCAGTTCTGAAAAAGATGCGGGTTCTACCTTTTATTTTTTATATAATGGATGGAAGATGAATTATTCATGCTCCATCTAGAACAGGATTATTTCTAAGCTCCTAATTAGGCCTACGAGTGCTAAAGTAGCCCTGTATACATATTTAATAAATACACTATTTATTTATTATTTATATATTGTGAGGCATTTTTATAGAAATATAATTATGTATGCGAAAACTAATCTCTCATAGTACTCACTATATAGCAACACTACTACCCTCTCTGAACGTAAGAGAACTTTGTGAGAGCGTAGTGTATAATAAATCGAATTATAATAACAGTCATTGTAACTAGAAATGTTTTTTGATAATCCGATTTCCAATTGTACTTTTAGCATAAAGTCACATAGAGTAGGAATAGATAAATCATTTAGCGAAGACTATAAACCGATTAACTGACCACCAGTGATGTAGTCAAGGCATTTTTTTCAAGGCCAATGCAAGGCCAAGGCATATTTTCCAAGGCCAAGGCAAGGCATTTGGAGAATTGGTCAAGGCAAGGAAAAGCAAGGCAGTAAAGTGCCTCAAGGCAGCCTTTAGGCAAGGCATCAAGGCCAAGGACTACACCACTACTGACCACTTAAGATAATTTAACCTAAACATCGAACTCAATTATAATCGAAATGATAAACAGTTATGGTCAAGGCGACGTAATCAGGTGATCATGTTCATAGTCTACCAATTATGTTCACTCGATATGCGCAATTAATAATTTGCAATAGAATAATATGTGAAATAATTTGGCTACACAAATGAAAGCCAATTTATATTTTTCACGTGTACGTTCAATGAATAGGCCTACATGTTCCCGATGTTGGAAAATTTCAGATAATATGTTCTCAAATCAGAATCAAGTGCCACTACAAATTTCCCAGCAACACCAGAAATAAGACGTGAAAGAGCAAGTTCCAGTTGATTTACTGTACTGACGATTTGGTTGTAGTGAAACAGAGCTGATTCACTTAGTTTAGGTGGTCAATGAATACGTGACAAACAATATTATAATTAAAGTAGCCAATAAAATTACAATACAGTATTAAAATAGTCTGGTAATTAATGGATCACTTATCTGCATAGTTTCTGACTGGTCATGATATGAAGCTTATCGTAAATGTTCAATGCGCAAAATTGTCGTGACATGAAAAGTTTTAATTCTTATTAAATATATACATCATGAAAAGCGAATCATTAACTCAAATAAAACAGTGTACAGCATAGCATCTGACAACAGTTAGAGATACTGGCCTCGGTCGTTGTTTTCGCACAAATAGTTCTAAAATTCTCAGTTCTTACACAAAAGTGTCATAAATATATATTACACACATACATGCACAGTTGCATACATTCACACATAATCTAATGCCAAACAATTAGCACCTACACTATATTCTTTTCTCGAAACATTTAATACTCCATAATTTCCCTAGGAGCACAATATAATTTTTCCACTTCTACGGCAGTAAACCTGAATCACTCTAAAACTTCTGATGAAAATCGCTGCACTCTAGCTATTTAAATGCGTACGAACGTCACATTCAAAAAGGGTCCACTAAGTCTAGTTTCTTACAGTTTTTCTCCGATATCTGACCTTACTACACACCACAGAAACAACACAGCTGATAATTAATAGTGCAGATAATAATTATTATATCAATAACTGCTGCCGTTTAACATAACAACATTTGAAAACCATCGCGACTAGATGTAATGTAACTGGAGCGGTATGACAGTGCAATACGTATGCAAACATTTCTCACATAATAAACACAAACGCAACACATATTTAAAATAACTTCAATAAAATCAAACTAAACTATACTTAGAGTAGAACAACAGCTGTACAGAAAATGTTACATAAATTATTTTCAGCAAATTTAGCAATTTTTTAAAGATTTTAATAGATTTGTCTTTTTTTACAAAGACTTTGCATTAACTTAACATAGCAAAGCCGGTGTTCACCAGCACCCAGTTATAATGGTAGAATATTATGTCAAAGCTAATTGAAATACTCATCGTCATAGCTTATCGGCCAGACGGACATTTTCCACTTTGGATACTTAAAATGGGTTGACATTTAAAAAATGTTTCCACAGTCACCAGGAGAGAATTATTGTTGCCAAGCACGCTCACGGTGACAATAGAGCATGTGACATTCTATGCTTTATCAAAACGTTTTACATGCAAAGATTAAATATTACCTCAAATATATTACCTGAAATATTACCTTCCTTTTCAATATTATAGATAAAACAAACAAATTTGCTGACCTTCAGAATTGTTAATTTGCAATCTATTATAAGGCTAAGATCTTTCTCGCACGATTAAATCAATACTAAAATACTGTTCAAACTAAAATTCACTTGTAGCAACTTTATGTGGATCTTAATGCTAGTTGAATCATAATCAACAATTGATGCAGAAACTTCTCTCACTTAAATATATTACACATGATTTTAAACACAAGTCCAGGCTCCATGAAGAACTCACAATATAAGTAACTCATTTTAACTTTTCATATATTTTGTATTTTAGCCAATAGTTATTCACTAAAAGCTGTGAAGAATATTACAACATTTTCTTTAACCACAATTGAAATGAAATGTGACTTGAGCATGCATCATGTGACCAGCAACATCACGGGGTGCAGCAATCAACTATTTGGGATTCAGTGGAGCGAAGTTTTACAGCCGAATACTCTTCCTAATGTAAATCACCCTTTCCATCTTGTTGAGCCACAGCACGCCACCGTGTGGTATTTAGAAATGCAGATATTTTACAGCCGGATGCTTTTCATGCATCTATAATTTTACAATATACAGTAGATATTTTTACGCTTGCATACAACTGCATTAACTTGAAACCATTACAAACACACCGTTTTATCAGTGCAACTTTATTACACAGCAAACATGTATTCAGCAATCCAATTTCACTAATATTCGCCAAATAAACACAAAAATCTTGGAATAAAAACCAAAACCAATAACGTCAACAAAACATAAAACATATAAAACTTCACGCATTCAGCAGTTCGAACACATTGCACCGTAAGCTGCCAGAGAAGTAAACATATACACGCAGGTCACAAATATTATAAAATACTAATCAAACAATAACTGAAATATAGCCACTACATTACATGTTACTTTAAACTCATCATTGGATATGTAAACTTATGTCAAGCGGCTATTCCAGCTGAAGCACTATGTAATAAAATCAAATCCATTAATCCAGACAACCAGCGAACTACTTTAATTCACAGTTATTTTGTGTGTTCATTTAGAACTAAGAGGCTATAAATTAATCAAATAAATTTTACATATGATATGGATAACATGATCGGAAAAATATAACATCTAAAGAGATTTGATACTCTCAAAAATGAGTAGTTCAGTTACAATTAGCAATCTGTGCGACAATCAGATTAATAAAACAATGTCTAAAGTGAAATATAACCAGCGGCTTAACAGTTTTCAACATCTATCAATCAATCAACGAACTCGCTTACAAAACAACAAAGTAAATAATCAGCAATGTAAATAACATCAATAAAGCTCTGCCACGTAATGTTTTAAACGTAACTACTGTGCATTATAAAGTCCTCAATGGGCATTTTCTAGCAAATTTTTAAATGTAACTCTGGCCCAATTACAGTACATGTACACAGAAAATAAAGAAAAATACTTAATTGGTAATTGATACAATACAGTCAAAATTAAATTAAATTCGATTTTAATTATATTATGCTTAATAGAGTTTAAAGACGTTGCTATGCTGGACTTCGGCTAATATTAATGCATATTTCCAGTTTGGACAACTGTTGCTACAATTTAAACTAAGTTGTATTTTTAATATTATTTAATATAATTCATGACTTTTTTTACTTTTTGCATAATTTGGGGCATATTTTTCAATGTTAGTTGCATCATCATAGCGAAGGATATTATAAAAAATAAAATAATCATACAAATAATATGAGAATAAGGTCAGTGCTCGAAACTAGCGATTAAAACCCATAGTATCGTCAAACGTAAATGCAGCTTTAAGAACATCAAAAATATTTCTACATCTATAATCAAGCTGACATCTCCACTGGTATTATCAAGACAGTTCAAGTTAGTCTCCAGCAACAGCAGGTATATTTACAATGAAATTCTATACTCACATTGACGACAGAATTACAATTACACAAGACGCTTGGAAGTCACGGCAATATAAATTCTGAGCAAAAGAATTGTAGCATAGAATTAATAGTTTTTTTGCAACTGTTCAAGTCCGCCTGTGCAAGTGTATGTTCAAGTTTCGTCAGGACTCGAGAAAGGATCTTCCAAGTTTGTCGGAGAGTATTCGGCCGTGCTGACGGACGCGGAGGAATACTGACTGTCCGTCTCGCAGCTCAGCAGCGGTGCACTCGGAGCGAGCGATAAATAGTCCTGCGTAAAGTGTAAGCAACAAATTAACAATGATTACAATCAGCTAATTGTTTTAAAAATTAACAACATTGAATGTAAATACTATATAGATAGCATTTTCATTTACAAGCGCCATGCGTGCAGTGACTGCCGTTAACACCTGTGTTGCACTGACATTCCGAGGCGCAAATTGTTAATTAAAAACTAAGTTATTACAGAATATCTAGTAGGATAATAATGAAAAACTGTAAATAAAATAGTGAGCTAACTATGCCATCACAGAATCGACTTGCGAGTGCCTTATGAATTTCGAAAGCGTCACACACTGTCTTCAAAAGTAGATCATTATCAATCACAGTACACTAATTTTTTGTCACATTTTATACCTGACACAGGTATTCTATTAAAAAATCATTAGAATTTTCATATAATTTTAAACACAAGAAGATAAATCAAACTGCTTCCTAAAACCAAAATTCTTCAAGATCTGAAAACTCGCCATAGTAATAATTATCTCCCATATGTTTGTTATGCAAAAGTTAGTCCATTCAACAAATACAACTTAAATTATATGAAATTTCATCAGTATAATGCATATAAATTCATCGAGCTCACAGAAGCCTAACCCAAATTTGACCCCAGTTCGAACTACTTTTTAGTAGCAACAATTCACATCTAAATCATACACAGAATAGTGATTGAATAATTATATTTAGTAGTTTGCTGTAATCTAAATAAGATCATGATGAAAGGGCTCTTACCTCTGCAACGTTTTCAAGGAATGATTCAAGTATGACAACCAGGTCAGAGAATGAAGGTCTATGAGTGGGATTCGGCTGCCAGCACTCCAGCATCAACTTGTATCTGTTCACACACAAAAAAACGGATAAAACACAAAGCAACACACAAAACAATTTTTTACCATTAACAAACGATTGAAAAAAAAAATCAAAAAGATCACGACAGAAATTAGGAATATATTAAATTTATTTAATTTTTAGTAAATCGAGATACAATACTTACAAGTGTATTCATATTTCACAGTTCCTTACGCATCAACGAGTTAATGCCGAGTTATAGCATTGAAAAATATTGCTGCCTGAAAACTGCTTTAAAAAAAAAATTCGAAGTAGATCACAACCAATGAAGTGAATAGTGCAGATCACATTTATTAGAAACAGAAGCAGTAGAATAACGGTCATAACAAACATGACATTGAAGTCATAAATCGCACCGTTTTATAAAAACTGTTAGTAAAATATCACAACGATTACTAAATTGAATATTCTATTTATTTTTATATGTCCAAAGAAATTCATAATCAATTACTCTTCTTTTCTAATAATGAAAACTTGAAACATGATATTTACGTAGGAAATGATGTACTTTATCTACTAACATGTCTGTCGAAGCATAAGGAGGTTTGTCCATTCTGTGTCCATTCCTCAGAAGGTCAAACAGCTTCTCCACGGGAACAGATGGGTATGGATTTCCACCCATGGAAAAGATTTCCCACAGCAATACAGCATACGACCAGCTACAATAACCACACAAAGCAATGAGATAGTAATAACAAAGATAACAAAGCAATAACATGAAATAACAAAGCAATGTTATGAAGCACTGTCTGCAACTGGTTGGTAATCAACGCCACACAGTATAAGAAATTAGATGCAGATACTCAGATTTAAATCCAGAATTTAGATCTAGAAACCCAGATCCAGAGATGTTTTATACTATATAGATTCTGATAGCAAGATATTGAAATAAAAACTTGGCTTCAAAGCTATATAATAACAAACGATAATAATACAAATACAAATAATAATCATGGTAAAATATAAATATAATAAATAAATTTTGAAGAAGAAAATGCAGCATCACACAACCTGCACAAATTAACGATTCATAAACAAATAAAATAATACCAGTTTGCTATAAGTCATATCAACAAACAATAAGGAATATAACTAAACTACTTACACGTCGCTCTTTGTTGTGTATCTGTGGTCAAACAGGGCTTCTGGAGCCATCCACTTGACCGGCAATCGACCCTACACACGTGACACATAACGGGTGTTCAATTCGCAGTTAACCCTCAATTGAAAGAAATATCATAGCAAAAATATTACAAAGTATATAACACACTAGGAATTCTTTAATTAAACCACACAACAATCTTTTTGTACAGTCAGAATTACATTGAGATTTTTCATCAATTTTGTATGATGCTTTTAATGGTCCTGTGCTCTTCGAATCAAACATTGTTTTGGGGCACATTAAGGTGATGCAGTAAAGTTATGCGAGCAAGTCATATAGGCCTATAACGTTCTTGTGCTTAAATTCGTAATTTTTCAATTGTTTCCTTACACAAAGGGGTGTCAAGCGTGGACATTCAAAGAAGTTCATGTGTGAGAAATGTAAAAGAACAACTTATCTAACAACACAATAAAACAAACTTGTTGCACAATCGCACATTGCTCAAGTGACAATTTCAATCAGTTTATTTACATTTTCATGAAGCCTCTTGTGATAACAATAAACAAGTCAGATTATTCAGATTAGTCTGTATGACATCTGAAAGTAAATATCTTACATCCGTTGTTTTCCTGTAGTAGTCCTTAGGAAGTCGTCTTGTTAATCCAAAATCAGCTATTTTTAGAATGTAGTCGTCTGCTACAAGGACGTTTCTTGCGGCCAAATCTCGGTGAATACACTGTACACATCATAAGTAGAGTTTTTAAAAGAATTGGATTACATAAGCTTATGAAAAATTATACTATTGTGTGATTTTACAATAATATTCAAAACTATTTTAAATATACTGCAAATTAATAAACATGAAATGTACAAAATTTAGCATAATTAAAATGTTTATTTAATAGATCTCTATAACTAGGAAATTATACTCTAACCTTTGAAACATTAGATATTATAATACTGTATGTTCTTTAAATTCATGTCAGCATACAAATGCATTATAAGATATTATAATACTGTATGTTCTTTAAATTCATGTCAGCATACAAATGCATTCTAAAATATTTTTTTATAAAATGCAGGCCTATTGGAAACTTGGAACAGCTGATAATTTTGCTTTAATTTTTTTTTATCTTGTTAATTCATTGGGAATTCAAAGAATTAAATTATACTGCATATATGCCTGTATATATGCCTGTATGCTTTCAGTGCAAAGATGTTACAAAAAGATGCTATAACATCGCTGCAATGTCAAATGTATACATTTAGTTAAAATGCTTTGCTCTATTACAAAATGAGTAGTTACCATTTTGGTCGACAGGTATTCCATGCCTCGCGCCACCTGGTATGTGAACGAGAGAAGATTCTTGAATGTAAGTACTTTGCGCTCTTTATTCAGAACTGAGATCGGCATCTCATAACCCTGGTTGTTTGGTGGTCGGTGGTCTCTGAGGAAATCCCTCAGGTTGCCGTGAGGCGCGTACTCGACTATGACATACAGCGGCCCTGTACATTAACATAGAACAACTTACACATATTATAAATCCATAGCAGCTTATCACAAGTTTAATTTTATTATAAAAAAGAGAAATATTTTGCATCAAATTTTGCAACAGAAATTGTGCATCTTAGATTCATTCTCTGCCGTATAGGAGCATTGAAAATATGCACAAATATATACACATGGACAAGTCAGATATGCATATATTACATTACGTACATGCTTAGCACATATGTAATGCCACGTACTTACAATTGTATGCAAATGTTTACCGATATTGTGACCTACTTACTATTGTATAAAAAATGTGTACAGATTATTTATGACGTACTTACAATTGTTACAAATGTGCAATATAATGTACTTACAATCGTATTGCAAATGTGCACAGAAATTATGCCGTGTACATGTGCGTAGAATGCATGCGTAACCTGCGTCAATCTATGCGAGACTCAACACATTGCATGATTTGTGACTCTCAAACGAGCCTGAATGAAACTCTAGATGTCTTACAAACGTAGGTCCGAACGTACCATCCTGAGTGCTGCAGCCGAGCAGGCTGAGAACGTTGATGTGCCGGTCTATGATCTTCATGACCTGCATCTCTTGGACAAGACCGGCCATCTCGATGTCCGTCGCATCAGCTGTCAACAGATCAAAGAGCAGAAATTCAATCATTTAACTTAAACTGCAGTCGTCACTAAATTGCAAAAGGGACCAAATTAGATTTTACTAAGATAAAGCTCTGGATGATCATCGTGAGTTCTGGTTCATAGTGGACTCTGGATCATAGTGGATAGAGAAGAAAAATTGTGGGATCACTGCAGATATTACTAATCCAAGAATCTGCCACGAAATAACTTTTGAACAATCACAATTACATTTATATATAAGCAACATTACATATTTGCTGTAATCATTATAAACTTAGTAATTGTTAATTACGATTAAAGTTAAGACAAAGAAGCTATCATTAAGCGCGAACAATACTATTATTTCACCAAATCGATTAATAATCTATTTCATTTATTATTATCCCTATTGAGATTGAACACCAATTATTGACTGATGAAAACAACTGTCGTGATAACTATCAATAGCATTAGTCATTAAAATGCCACTCACATTTCAGCATTTTGACCGCCACAGTTGTCGCATTTTCTGTACCGTCAATTCCAACTGCTTCTGCTTTGACAACAATGCCAAAAGCGCCTTCACCAAGCAACTTTCCCAATACCAGGCTACAAGAAAATCAAGTAAAATTACGGAACTGAAAATTTGATACAATTTACACAAGCAGTAATTACTGCAAGCAAAGCATGCAGTTAAGGAATCTGTTCTATAAGTAATAGAAATATATACACAATTATAATAATTATGTGATATATTAAAGCTTTATTGATCATGACCAGAGGGATGACCAGGGATGACCAGATCAGATTAGTATTACATGCGATCAAATTACTTTTGATCGCATGTAATACTAATCTAATATAATTAATAATAATAATAATAATTATAGAAAACATGATGTACTTAATATTAATATGCTGCATTATAATATTGCGCTTGACGTTTTTTTTTGCTCTCTCTCTCTCTCTCTCTCTCTCTCTCTTTCTCTCTCTCTCTCTCTGTCTCTCTGATTTTCCTTTCTTTCGTGTTTGCTCTTTTTATTTTTTCTTTGTTTCGCAGTATTTAAAATAACAGCGTAAATATGTTGTACAGCGGCCAGCTCGATAGGACAAGCTCCTCTCTGGCAGCTCTTCATTCTTTATCCCATCAGAAT
>JAQFYQ010003594.1:0-10548 GCA_034694885.1 Buchholzia appendiculata
AGTCATGCGTAGTAATACGTAAGACAAATAACCATCGCCAGGACCTGTCTTCGGACAGAACACTCATCATCATCATCTATATTGTACGTAGACAGAATCAACTTACATCTGAGATGTCCTGTCCATCGATCCTGATGCTGCCCGACTGGATGTCATAGAAGCGGAAGAGAAGTCGGATGACTGTACTCTTCCCAGCACCTGATGACCCGACCAACGCATAAGTCTGTCCTTCGGGAACCTTGAACGATATGTTCTTTAGTATCGACATCCTACGGAGAAAATATAGGATAGTCTAACTGATATTTCAGTTATTAGGAAAAAAGAGTTTGAATTGCTAATCGAATATATTAAATCTTTCAAGTAAATCGCCAGTTATTGCTAAAATTATACAAATAGAAATTCAACATGAGATATTAGAAAGATTACCTTTGAACGCTTGAAATTATTGCTGAATTTAATAATTGTAATTGAACTGTAAACCCCTAGAAAATAGGCAAGGGCAAACTGAACAAAAAGAAATATGAAACTAATAAAAATTAACTAATAAAAGATATATATGTACTCAGGTTGGTAGTGAAAGCAGACGTTGTCAAACTCTATCGTTCCCTTGGTAACGACCAACTCCGCCGCGTCTGGTTTGTCCTTGACCTAGAGCGCCCACACACATAGTGCATCAACATCGAAGAGAGCAAAAGTAGCCGAACATCATCAACCAACGAGCACAAACATTACGCACAGGTCTTCCGCTTTAATCTTAGTACCAATTTACACCAGCTCTCAGAACTTCAATACCAGAAGGAAGGAAAAACGGACCAACAACTAGATCCTCTTCACAACATGGAAAACAATGCATTATATCATCATCATCACTCATTATAATTTAGTAATCGCATTCGCAAAACGTTTGTGCTGAGAAATGGTGAATACTGGCCTCTAACGAATGCATCAGAGAGTTCTCTATGACTTGATTTTACATCCGCATGCTTGGCATGCCGAGAATTGGGGTGATTTTCCCCCTACCTCAGAAAAAGTTATTCTGCTCTTTAGTTCGATAGCAGTGGCAAGAACAAGATAACCACTTGACCACGGAAGCATCAGCAAGCAGGTGGCAGTAGTGTACACTCGTGCCACAGATCTGATCAGACTACTAGCACTTAGCTGCTTCTAATAACATCATCATTAACCAGCCATGCATAATAGTAATCTTCATAATTAATCAAGGATACCGTTATATACAAAATATCCATAACATCAACAAATATAAATATTTAACCCGCATTGTTCACTATGATCAACATCATTTCCCATCAATGCCTTTGGAAAGACAGGACTCCCAACTTTCTGTACCAGGCTATGTCAGACATGTTAGTTTCAGGCATCACTAAAATTTGTCCATAACAGCATCAGGAAGTTACAGATGTTGTCCCAAAGACGCTACAGACAAGATGAAGTTGAATCAACAAACAAATGAATATCAGACTGCCATATCCGTGTTAATAAAACAAAAGCATTTCCGATCCATTCTCTGACCACAACACCGGTGTTGCACATCTGATCAAGTGGAGAAACATGGTGAGTATGAAATATAAAATAGCATATAAAAACCATATGTGAAATCACTGCTAGTGATAAAAACTGTGAAATCACTGCTAGTGATGTCATTACCAAAAAGCGATTATTAATACAGCAATAAGATGCTAATTTAATTGAGTCAAGGACAATATTCTATTGAAGAATGTTCTAGTGATTGTTCCTACCTCCTGGTCTTCTTTCAACAGGTCAAACATGTTCTCCATGTCTATGAAAGACTGCTGGATCATCCTGCACAAACATAACAAGCCAGTCAACAGTGTAACTCTAGTCAGAAATACAATCCTTCTCTCATAAAAGGTCACTACAGACTTTCAAAGTTATGTGAAAATTAGTTTACATCAGGTTATTCACAATACAATACCCAGTATCGCGACTCGAAGCAATTAAGCTCAGTGGCGGCGCTAGAACCACAAAAGACAGGGCCAATATAAAATAGCTAAGAATTCGAGAGATCAGAATCAAGCTACGATACAAAGAATAATTGTGTGAAGCAAATAATCACTAGTAGCAAATGAAAAATACCAAGTGATCACGATTGACATGCATTCTGTGATACCTTGTAATCACCATTGATACGATCATTATCATCATCATCATCATCATCATCATCTACTATTTGCTTACACAAGATGTCTGCACTGAGCACAGGTATAGGCTTAATTCATGTCAATGAGGGCTCATTATGGCTGGATTTTTTGCGACCGCATGCCCATGTTGACACCTACCCGCACCGGAAATGGGATGATTTCGCTTCCTCCGACAAAATTATTCTGCTCCTAAATTCTGTATTTATTGACAGCATGTCCAAGCTAACCCCATAACATCAGCTTATGAAAGAACCAAAGAACAGATGGTAGTCAATACTCGTGATGAGACACTATGAAACAATATTTGTTTAAACTGATAGCATTCCTACCTGTAGTACGTGCCGAACCAGTTGAGCGGTGCGTAGAGTTGGATGACGTACGTAGAGAAGAGCACATAGTCTCCGACTGTCATCCCTCTCCCTGCTGACACGTAGTACGCACAGAGCATCGTGCCTGCAAGCATGCCACCCGTGATGACACCGCTCTGTGCCATGTTGAGTAGGTTGAGTGTCGACGAACTGATCCACTCTGCTTTCTGTAAGAGGTAACAATCAGCCACACTGCAGTCAGAGAGATAGAAAAGTAATATATAGTATTGGAAACTAGGGGTGGCCGTGTGTTCCTAGCTGTCAATGGGTTAACACCAATACCAACAACAACAATGATGATGATAAAACAATGTGGAAGAATGAAAAAACAAAGCTCCATGCAAATTGTATAAAAAGCTGGGGTATTAAAAAAAAAATAAAAAATACTGTTCACTCACCTGATATTTCAGTATGGCTTCTTTATATCTCTGCACCTCAAACCATTCAGCACCATAATACTTCACCTATACAATGATAACAGAATAAGTAAAATTTACAACATAATACTTCACATAGAAAATAATAACAGAATAAGTAATTACATCATAATTTATCCTTGGAAAGAATTTACACTTACAAAATGTTGTACAACATCCGTAAAAAAACTGTTTTTACCAAATATGTCGATCAAGAAATATTACAAAAAACTGTGCATCGTATATAACTTAAAGTGAAAAAGGTAAAAGTATCCGATATATAAGCTTCGCAATGATCAAAATTAAAACCGAGTACTGAAGAATTCATGTTGTGAAGTAAAGAAGAACAGATAAAGTTGCATGTAACTTCATGATGTCATACGGCTGTTCAAATAACCTTGTGCTAATACACGTACTGCACAAACAAGACGAGTCATTTGAAAAAATCCTATGAATACAGGCATTCCCAGTATAGGTCAATATCAGAAAAACTGTTCAGACAAAGAACTTTAAATTTTATCATAAAACATACAGTATAGGGATTCGATACATACCAGATATAACATAAAAACGAAGTGCAAATAAGAAATTAAAAACATAACAACAACTCAAAATACAAATTTTTTTAAATTCTCACATAAAAGCCAATATTTCTAATTCATTTTTCATGTTTTAGTATTATAAGTATTGTTCAGTCTTATATCTTGCTTTAGTACTGTAAAATATCATCTGAATACAGTTTGATTATTGTTCAGTCTTATGAACAATACCTTCACAACAACATGATTATCACAGAACCAGGATTCTAGGCCAAACTTTGCTGTTTCAGAGATTTGGCTTACATATCATGTCCATGTTCATACAACACCGTACATCAATAGCTAGAATTTTCTGCACTTAGTCCAACACACGAACCGTTTCAAAGTTGAGCAGCGAGTCGACAGCGCGTGCGTTCATCTCGTTGTCCAGTTTGTTCATGTCTCTTCGGAACCTCGTCCTCCACTCAGTGATTGCTATCGTTGAAACTACACAACACAGCGTATATAAACTTACCTTAAAGCTTTTTAATACGATACATTAGTTTACGATTAAATATACCGATACATGTGATTAAATCGTAATCACACGCAGATGTGATTGGGTTGATTAAAATCACATCACAAGTCACAGGTAACAGCAATGAAGCATTTTAATTCCAGAAATATTCAACCTCAGTACCTCAATCAGATTACAATATTACTAGTCTAAATAAAACAAACATCAAACTATAAACAAATGTCAATGATTAAAAAGAAATAATTATCATACACTCTCTATAACAGCTGAAACCTTACACAACATACTTTGTTAAAGCTTGGTACAGTACCTATTCCACAAACTACTGAAATATTATTACCTAGTGTTTACCCACAGCTACATAACTAACATTATTCATTTATTTAATCATTTATTGATCAATACAAAGCACAAACCAAGTAACATAATATACAGAGGTTATGCAGTTTGAATAAAACGGTCAAACAGGTAACAGCACACTAAAGCAGACTGCTTTACAAATAATATATGAAAAATCAGTCCACAATATACATAACAACTATGTGCCACATAGATTCAAGTACTTGGCAATACTCACTCAAGTAGAAAGCCATCGTGAGAAAGACGATGAGAGCGAACCAGGCGTTGAACACAGTCAGGAAATAAACTATCGCAATGATAATGTCAGCGATCGTAGGCATGATACTGAACACTATGTAGCTGTACAACAAGACAAAATTGAACACTATAGAGTATATCGCTGTTGAAGAATAAAACACAAAGATCAATTATCTGTAGAAAACATTGCAATGATCATACAATAATAAACGAAAGAAGAACAATTTAAATGAGTCATTTCTAACTTGCTAAAAACACAAACATCTACACATCAAGGAACATAGTTTCAAGTAAATTATGTAAATTTACTTAAATATGCTCCTTGATGTGCACCTCAATGTTAGAGTTACTTCTGACTATTGCAGTATACTTGCATTAATCGATTCATTAATTCTAAAATCAACAAGATTTTATTTATATTTTAGAACAAATTGCTAAAATATACAAGCCATTACTATCTGAAGAGCCTCTCATGAATGCCTGTGCAATAGTAAAGACGACTCCACAATGCCACACTTAAAATACAGATGTCATTCATTTACTGGCAATTAAACATCCATATTTAAGAATGTAAAAATGAGGAATGACCTACAAGGCGAATGATGAACATGAATACCTGAGTAAGCTGTTGATGCTGTTCGTACCACGATCCATTACTCGCAGCACTTCGCCGGTCTTGCGGCCGAGATGCCACCTCAACGACAGCCTAATAGAGGGCACGATAAAAACAAGACCTGTTATAATACCAGCCAATTCGACACATATCTAATCTGTTATACCCAACTGATACTGTACTCAAATAACCTGTTATACACAACTAATACTAGTTAGCATACGATAACCAACCTGATATACACAATTAATACCACACATAACTAACCTACTATACACTACTAATACTATACTCAGCTAACCTGTTATACTTGACTAATACCATACATAACTAACCTCAAACACAACTAATACTATATGTATATGTAGTATTAGTCTGCTATATACAACCAATCTACACAAATACAAAATAAGCAATTACTATTCACACTAAAACTGCTAATTTTAATACCCTGAATATTTACAACCCACTTTATTTGAATTTCATTTTAAAGCAGACAACCTATGAAATAACTGTTAAGCAATTCAATTTATACAAGCAACTGTTATCAATTTATTTAATTATTTATTTGAAAATAAACACCGCTGCAAGAATGCTTTCATTTAACGTCAATCTACTGTATAGTCATATCAAATTCACAATACCGTTTCATCGTAGTTACTAGAAAGAAACATCACAGCATGTGATAACTAACGCATGCAGATGGGCAAAGAGCTTGAGTTCCACTTCTCTGGTTGTGTACTGCTGAACCCAGACCCAGAGAAATGTTCTTGTGTTGTTCAAGAATCCCGAACCACCTGCCGTAAACAACAACATAGAGTTAGAAAAGATGATAACAAAATTACAAAAAAACTCAACGCGAATAAAGAAACGAATTGCTTCAAGAAATATTTAATATTAGTTAATATCGGAAACTGCCGCGTGCTGCATGCAATGAATGCATCCATGCTACACTACCGCCAACGTACCATACGTTGTTAAGATAATACCCTAACAAAATCGTAGGTGCTGGAAATAGCACAGCTTACGACACGCAAAAGTCAAACGTAAACAGTCTCGTTTTCAATCTTTTCTTCAAGGCAGGTAGGTGTTCTGTTACTCAGACTGGTCGAGCGTTCCATATGAATTCTATCGCGACTGTGAAGGGCTCTAGATTCTAGACCTCGGAGAAGTATTCTGTTTCACTAAATCTCCTTATAATAAATAAATCTCCTTATAAATCTCCTAATATTTTGTTACTTACAAAGTAACAATATTACTGCATTAAAAGTGCATCAAAGAACATTCTTTAAAAAGAACAACTTATTCGTAAGTATCTAACCACACAGAAAATATCTGATGCATTAAAAATTATTAACAGTGAATAGGAAATGCCAGTTGACGCACCAACACCGCCGCCTTGAAGGAACCACAGGAAGACGTAGATGAGAATGAAGTCCCAGCGAAACTCCACGCCAGCCGCTGTAAGGACGTACTCGCCCGACACCTTCGTCGTGTTCTTTATCGTCAGACTATCAACTGCAACACACACACAGTACAACAAACTTGTTATGTAGAAATGTCTAACAGTCATGGCTCTAAGAAACTGCTGACCTACATGTCATGGCTCTAAGAAACTGTCTGACCTACATGTCATGGCTCTAAGAAACTGTCTAACCTACATGTCATGGCTCTAAGAAACTGTCTGACCTACATGTCATGGCTCTAAGAAACTGTCTGACCTACATGTCATGGCTCTAAGAAACTGTCTGACCTACGTCTGAACGTCGTGTGATGACCCAGATACGATGTGCACTAGCCACTCAGACCTGCGTCACAAAACTCGTTCTTTGTGTGTTCACATCTACGTATGAGTACAGTTCTTGTACAGCTGTCCCTCGGCTTTGAAACAGCCAGCGTGTCTGCTCAGTCTCGCAATCTAAATGCTATTTTTAAACATCTTTATTCACAAAGATGTTATAAACGGAGACCGTAAGAACTTTCGGCAGAGCACTTTGAATCAGCGACATTTTCAACAATTTATATTTAATCCACTTCAGTTCCACCACACAATGTAATTAAGTAATTAAATTGTTGGCTTTAGCTAGGTTCATCGCTCAGATTTAGCACATCAGTAAATAGAAGGATACCTCCGGTAATACATAAATCATGGTATTAGGTACAATAAAGCTGTCAAATTAGTAAAACAGGACATTAAAACAGCGGCACATATACTGTACGGGCAGTAATGTAGTCTGTGGTAAGTCACTGGTAACTTAGTCCAAAAGTAATCAGATTACAGTACAATGTGAAGTCAAAAAGACGAAGCCTATAGATTCCACGCATTCCGTTTACTCACACTGATCCATAATTCATAACACATGTTATCCTTCAGTACAGTTCCTACAAGCAGAAATCTAACCCAGGAATGTAACCAATCAGTCTTAATGTAATTCAATGTAACCAATCACTTCTAATGCAACAACAGAAACAATATTTACTAATTAATGTAACAACATAAACAATCAGTCCTCTATGTAAACAGTAAACAATCAGTTATAATGCAACAATGTAAACGGTCAATGTAACCAATCAGACCTATGTTCTTGTAGTAGATAGGTATGTAGAGATTGACGACACGTCCGGCCACGAGCAGCACGACACAAAAGAGAACACAAATCTGCAGCGGAAACTTCCCTCGAGGCCACATGAACGGCCAGAGCATGACCACTTTCCTCACTATACTGCGCCACGTGGAACCCTGACTATGTCCCCCAGCAGGACCCTGCCCGCCGCCGCTTTGTGCAGCACCGTTCTGACTCGACGCATCGTTCACACTTTGAGTGCCGTCATCAATTAACACCTGCAAGTAAAGTTTACAACAACAACAAAACAATCATTATTGATTGTAATCTGAGATATATCAACAATAAAACCTGCTAATTAAATTTATTTATACAAACATAGTAACAAAATTAAAGTTCAGCTTAACTCCATTCATCGTCATCATCAAAAATATTTATGATGACGAATATTTATTTTTCCTTAGCATAACAATTAGACTTCTTAGTCTTATCCGATAGTTAAATCCGATAGATGCAAACTTTGTGCATTCAGTATAACTGATAAGAAAGAGATGCTAAAGAAAGTGTTAGAGCGAAGTACCAGAGCGAAGTTCCATAGCGAAGTGCCACAGCGAAGGGCCATGTAGCGAAGTGACAGAACGAAGCACCAAAGTGAAGTGCCACAGCAAAGTGTCAGAGCTAAGCACTACATGAAGAGTATTAGACAGAAGAGATACTAAGCGAGTGAAAAGTGTTAAAATGGGTCAAAGATTGCACCATGATAATTGCACAGAAAAAACTACAGGCTGAAGTTCAAAGCGCACGAAGTGAAATAAGGCAAAACAATGCACAAGTGAAAATGTAAACTGTAAATTGCACAACAGTAAAAGTACGCAACGAATTATGCCAATAAACTATAAAACGGAAAATTAATAACTCACACACAAATTGCTTAATGATCAACTACTACAAATGGGTCCAACGTTTTCCCAGTAATGTTCTTCTATTTTCGCAAGGGTCCAGTTCTAAGAGTACAAGGCTCAACTTCCACACAATTATATTGATTGTGCATCTCCACATCTAAATGGCATCTTCTTAACCACTTCTGACCTACAACTTTCAAGTTCTACTCATTTCGCTCATCATTACATGCAATCAATTAGTTTAATCACGCAAGTATATATATAAATCTAGTAGATTAATACAAAACCTGAGTATCGTCAATGGCGTTGATGTTGACAAGAACCTGTGAAGGTTTCATGGTTCCCGGCGCCCATAGACCGAGCACAAAGAGACAGAACGTACCGACATAGCGCCAGCACCACAAGCCGAGCTCCACGTTATTCTCATAGCTGGACATGATCAGAGCAGTAGAATTCAATCAGTAGTTTGCTTCATCATAACTTGCATCATTATGGTAATAAATAGCTTTAGAATAATTTCCACAGTGTTGATTCTTTGCCTCGGCTGTAGATATCATGTGCTCTACTTTATTCTGATATATTTGAACATCATAATTCATTAAAGATAACAACAAAGACATATATACATATGCTACTCAATCAAAAGATATTTGAATAGAATGCTAAGCATATTGAACATTGGATTATACACGTGTAGGACTGGACTAATCAATAATGCGGACTGAAGAGTATTGGCCTACGTTCTATACTTCCTTTTAGACTCAAACGAATTCCTGGGAAAATGCATCAGATTAATTTCTTAGCTTTAAGCTAAGTGAAACTATTTCTGATTAAACTACCCTTTATCAACAAATTAAACATCATGGCCATTATTACAACTAAATAACTGCATCAAGTTTGATTTATCAGGAATCTATAGCTTAATCCGAATGTAAACTCTGCAAAAATATATTCAATTACATGAAGAAAGTAATACTACACTAATGACCATCATATTTCAATTATCATCATAATAAATCAATTATTACTTCATCATTACCTCCTCATAACTAGGTTTAGCCACAAACAATAAGATGTCATCCATATTTTAATTTCGCCATGGGGAACAAAATTTAAGTTGCAGTTACTCAACTTCAACAGCTATCGTTCCTGAACCAATGTCGATGATCTGAAATAATGTCATGACCCAATGAAAATGGTGAAACACAATTCCATCAACGGAATGATTACTGATTGAACATCGTTCAAATCCGTTCAACTTGCAGAATAGCCTAATATACTCGTAACGTACTTGCGTGTTTTGAACCACCACACCGGGCTGCGCAGCGAGAGGAATGCAATGTTCTCCGCAACGAAGGCAAACGCCAGAAAGACGAGTAGCACAAGTCCGTGCCCCCTCGTCGGTATCGACGGCAGCATCCAGCGGCATTCCAGGAACGTGATACCACAGGCCATCCACCAGGACAGCGTCATCAGAACAGCCGTCAGAATCTGTGTGGTATTATGCAACAGTGACAAGGCAATACAGTGATAAGGCAATACAGTGACACGACAATACAGTGACAATGCAATACAGTGACAAGGCAATATACTGACAAGGCAATACAGTGACAAGGCAATGCAGTGACAAGGCAATACAGTAACAAGACAAAACACAATGACAAGGCAATATAGTGACAAGGCAATACATTGACAAGGCAATACATTGACAAGGCAATACAGTGATAAGGCAATGCAGTGACAAGGCAATACAGTAACAAGGCAATACAGTGACAAGGCAATACAGTGACAAGGCATTACAATGACACGGCAATACAGTGACACGGCAATATGGTGACAAGGCAGTTGATGG
>JAQFYQ010003595.1:0-10546 GCA_034694885.1 Buchholzia appendiculata
AGAAGATAGTGACCCAAGAAGATAGTGACCCAAGAAGATAGTGACCCAAGAAGATAGTGACCCAAGAAGATAGTGACCCAAGAAGATAGTGACTCAAGAAGATAGTGACCCAAGAAGATAGTGACCCAAGAAGATAGTGGTCAACCCAAGAAGATAGTGACTCAAGAAGATAGTGACCCAAGAAGAGAGAAGCTTTCCATTGTTTGAGACGTCTAACCTTTCCTAACAATGATGATGATGACGATGACGGTTGATTTCGAAAAAAAAGATTAAATATGGCAAAAATTGATCTCGCCTTGGTCCAAATTTAACTAAAAGCATACACAACTCAGAACATGTGGTTCAGCATACACAGCTTGGCATACATGACTTGGAACATATGGTCCAACATTCACAGCTTGGCATACATGGCTCAGTACATGTGGTCCAGCATACGTATCTTAGCATACACGACATAAGGTTAACAGCCCTTCCAAGGTAAGCCTCTTCGATGGTCTTGTCAAGCAAGCCCTTGTTTATGCTAGCGCGTCTTGCTAGTCTTATGACGCCATTGGTCAGGCAAGTTTCTTTAATGATATTACAGTCAAGTTCTTGCTGAGGCAAGCTTCTCAATGGTCTTATCTAGCTCTTGTACGACAAAACCAGAAACAAAACCAATCTCTGCTTGATAAGGTGTGACGTAGTATTACGTCATTGACGAATACTACGTCAATGCAAAAGGGCTGAAACGGTTAAGCTTGTTACATCAGCTATGTTAAATCAAATAAAACCTCTTAAATTTACAAAACCATCATGGTTCATTACAGCTGCTGAAACTGAAATGTGCCTGACTGACCTCGCCTCCATGCCTAGCTGAGGTGATGAAAGAAAGATCTGGGGGTAGAGCTCCATTGTTAGCCGCCTTGGCAGCCTCCTCATTCGCGTACGGATTAGGAAACCTGTCCGACAGTTTTCCGGGTCTCTCGAACATCGCGCCGGTGTCATCCGGTCCATCCGTGACTTGAACCTAATGACACGCAGAACAAGATAAGACAATAAGCTGCTACTGTTATACAGTATAGTCTGCCAACAGCAAGAGGGGAATCACCACATCTCCGACGAGTACAGAAGAAATGATGATGCCGATGCATATGTTTCCATACAATAACTCATACTTCAATAATCTAAATGTTAGTTCTTCTGTTTGGTAAATTATATACGATGACCACTTGTAAGATTTGATCACATAAATCCCAAATACGCTCACTCCAGCGAAGATAACCAACTTAATTTGTCTACGTTGCAACAACATGAGACAATAACCTCTTCTGCTTCCGCCTTGGCTTCCTCCTCCGTCATTATCGTGCCGACGAGGTTACGGTAGTACATGTAGTTCATACTGTGGCATGCCGCGCACACCTGCTTGTACACTTGGTAGCCACGTCGCATGCTGGCATGGTCTAAAGAGTCCAGGAACCCATTGTGGCTCCATGGGTACGAAGGAGGATGAAGTTCAAGGGCGCCGGCACTCACGGCTGTCTGGAGGGCAACGCCGAGACCAACGGCTCCAGCAGTAGCCGCACTCAATAGACCATAAGCCTAGATACGCAACATAGGACAACGTATAGTGTATTAACAAACATAATAGACCATAATCCTAGATACAGAATATAGAATGTATAGTGCATTAACGCACTTGATAAGACCATATGCAAATATACAGAAAATAGATTGTATTAGTGTTACAGTGTATTACTAATTAGCGTTACAGTGTATTAACACAATTACGACAATTGTGGAAACAAAAACTCCTTCAAATTTACTCAACAACAATTTTCTATTCACTCATTGTTCACCCTGCATATTTTATTATATGTGCCTCTAATCAATGACCATGCACAAGTGCACATAGTGTCCACATTCTACTCCACATATAACAGTGAAGCACAAAATACAACACACAAGTAATGTAGTTACAAATATAAACTGCAGTTTCAAATGCAAAGACATACAAATAATAACTGAGATCACCGTTACAAAACAGTACATACATTAAAAATTATTTGATAATAATTTGATACAGCTCATAAACGTTGAACAAATTCAAAACTTACTGCTTTCCTAACTCGAGAGATATTTTTAAACGAGAAATCCGCCTGAAATTAAAACAACACAAAACATTATTAAGTCAAATCTTCCAAGTAGCAATTGACCCAACAAACACAGCCCATTAATACCACAAAGCAGGATGCTATAATTTGCAGTAAAAAAATAACATCCAGTCTCCATGGCAAGCAACTGTATTGTAGGATTTTATGCTGCAGGATCAGTATTTATCATCCAAATTTACTTTGTCTGAAAAGAGAGTAACTGTCGAGCATGTTACCGGAATCATGTTTCCTAAATAATAAGAGAACTGTCGACAACCACAATCACTTATAACTTGGCAGAGCACAAGCAAATGACGTTTGTATAATAATTGAAGCAAAGTTTAAAGTAAGATGACCTTCCTGATACTAACATCTCGCTACTAGTCATGTTGAGGACACAGAGGAATGTGCCACAGCCATTGCATAGCCAGACCTGACAGTATGCACTAATTGTACTAGATGGTCACTAGACTAGATGGTCACAATATCATCAAAATTCATACAAATTTACCAGTATGGTACATAATAATGCAAGTGTGAACGTCAAGATATTTTCTATAACTACAGCATCTGACAGAAAGCAATGCACAGTCTCCCAGGGGTGTTTTGGATGCAGCTCCAGCTGCTTGCTATTCTCGCATTTTGCAATCACGTGAAGAATATCTTCCGCTTGCATGGAATGCAGATGAATGGCTATTTTACTGCGAGAAACACTTCTGAAGGCCGAGTCTATAGTAAGCACGCTTGAACTCGATTTATACAATTTGGTTAAATGCTCAATTCGTTGAAATGCCTATATCTTGACACTTGAACAGCGAGAGCCGAGGGGCAGACACTCGGACTAGTGTCACTACTTTATGTACAGACTCCACTGAGTGCTTCGACGGTGAGCCGACTAGCCTATGCTTCGATTATGAGCAGTGTTGCCAGTTCCGCGGTATTCCCGCCCAATTCGGATACTTTTTGAGTCGAGTTTCGTTTTTCGGTGGTTGAGGGTTGCGGTTTTTTGGGCTACTTTTTACTTTTGTTGCGGTTTTTTGGGCTACTTTTGAAGCTAAAATTGTGCGCTTATTGGGCTACTTTTTGACTTTCTGGGCTACTTTTGGGCTATTTTTGACTAGTGGCGGTTTTTGGGCTATTTTTACGAAAAATTCTCGTCGCCACCCCCTGCTCGTCAGAAATGCATTTCTCGTCGTCACCCCCCCGCTCGTCAGAAATTTTTTTCGTCTCGTCGCCACCTCCCCCCCCCCCCCGCTCGTCATATATACAATTCTGGTCGAAAATATCAACATTAAACGTTTTGCAAGGTATTTGAAGGTATTTTTAAGTAATTTTCATCATTTTTTACATTGGGCGACTTTTTGGGCTACTTTTTGACTCCAAGGTTGCGGTTTTTCTAGAAACCATCTGGCAACCCTGAACAAGAGGTTAAAACAAAAATGTTATGTGTTTACATTAGCGATATTAGAAGTTTCCGAAACTAAACATTAATTTTGCTATTTATTTTGTTTTTATATTAGTCCTATTTATGATAAATTTAAGGCATTTACATGCTTCAATACATGGTTCGTATAATAGCCCTGCGGACCATTTCAATCCATTTGCAATCCAACCGTAAAATTTACAAACGCTTAAAATGCCAGCGGGATAAAACTTGGCATAACAGTATTATTGGTTAACCTAATTTTAGTACACTGTATGAGAAGCTGTTGGGATTAATATAAGTGTTACGGTTAGCTTTAGGGTTACAATTCGGGTTACGGTTAGGGTTGGGGCTGGGTTTATAGAGAGTTTTGTCAGCTTTAAATGTTTACATTTAAAAAATGTTACAAAATTAATTATCGTTGTGCGCATATACCTATTGAAATTTCCTCATGCAATGTACTGAAGTCAAGGAGAACCGAATCACTTCGAAGACGCTTCCTCAGAAGTGAAACTAGTAGAAACTAGAAGAAAATCCATGTCAAGCTAAATGCAATTAAAATTTGTTGAACGGGATACAATTTGTAGTATTATTGATAATTAACTGCTGTGGCGTGACTGAGAAAATTTGATAGATTGGATTGTTTACATTGACTGTTCCTTACTTTGTAGGACCTCGTTCTGAGCTTTGTCTGAGTGTTGAAGAAGATGCAGTTTTGTGAGGAGATTGCAGTGTTTCAAGGAGCCTGCGTTCATGCTGACCAGGTATTGTTCTGACTCTACTGGTTTGAAATTTTGTAACCAAAACGTCTGACGTCGCATGTTGTTGGTAAATTTAGCTATTTGTTAGTTTTTGTATCAGCTCTTTATTGGTTTTTGTTTGATGTCTGTGTTGGTTATGTTTCCTGTCTGTATTGTTTAGTTTTCAACTCTGTGTTGGTGGTCTGTGTTGATTATGTTTCAGCTCTGTGTTTCAGGTCTGTATTGTTTAATTTTCAGCTATGTGTTGGTGGTCTGAAATGCTTCACTCTGGAAATTGATAACGCGAAGGAAATCATCAACGTAATCACTGAAGCCGTAGAACAGATCAGGCGCGGGCTGGACGGCGAACTTTCGTTCCAAGAAGCGAAGAAATGGGAACTGAAGTTGACCTTGCTGTGTACATGGTGTACTGCAAACAGTGTTCCTGCGTTGAGTTCATTGCTGACCTCGTCTCAGAGTCGATTAGTTCGGAAGCTGCCTGTGTGGAACACGACGTTTTTCTACGAGTTGATCGTAGAAAACTCTTGGATTATTCACTTTCTGAAGGTATCTTCCTTTTCTTTTATCCACTTGGTAATATCCCACACACTTTAAGTAGCCCAAGTTATTGTTATATAGGGCAAATTCATTCCGGACGATAAATGATGAAGGATAGTGATGAAAATGAGGGATTCATGGATTAGGGCCTACTTATTATAAAGTTTGTTGTTACTTTGTGTATAATCTTGAATTTTGATTGTTTATAGAAAATGGCAAGACAATTTTTTTGTGTGCATCAATACACAAAGATGCTATTTTGGAACTGTTTTCTTAACTTTGTATATACATTTAAATAGATCATGATCATCTGTGTGCACAGAATGCACATTTTAGCAGGGCCGAATTTAGGCGACGGTTTTCGGGTTCAATCTCCCTCCCCGATTTTTTTAAATTTTATTTATGATGTTTCTGAAGAAATTTGTGATAAAAGGTCGTTTTTGAGGTCAAACCTCCCTCCCACCCGAAATGAAAATTTTGAAAATAATGTCGTCACAATTTTTCGAACCCCCCAAAATTAAATCCTGGCTACGGCCCTGCATTTCAGTGTAGTCTGCTAGTATTGTTAGTGGGCTTTGTGTATGCTTTTCATGTCACTATCATATAGACATTTCAGTGTTCAGCTGAAGACAGTGATAACATTGATATCAATCTTGATCAATTGATACAGTTGAAATAGCATTTATTAATCTATTGAACTGTTTCTGAATTGTTGTTATTTGTTATTATCTCTTGTTGTATCTCTTGTTTGTTGATATCTGTTTTATTTGTTGCTATCTGTTATTTATTTGTTGTGATCTGTTATTATCTGTTTTTATCTGTTGTTGTTTGTTATTATTTGTTGTTAGCTGTTATTATTTGTTGTTATTAGTTATTATTTGTTGTTATCTGTTGTTATTTGTTATTATTTGTTGTTGTTATTTGTTGTTATTTATTATTTGTTGTGATCTGTTATCATCTGTTGTTGTTATTTGTTGTTATTAGTTATTATTTGATGTTATCTGTTGTTGTCTGTTGTTATCTGTAGTTAGGCCTATCTGTTGTTGTTATCTGTTATCTGTTATTATTTGTTGCTATCTGCTGTTAGTCGTTATTTGTTGTAACTTGTGCATGTCCGTTGTATTAATAGATTGTTGGATCACTGCCGTTAGATCATGGACTGACTCTTCTGCATGGCTTTCTGGATCACGTGCATCACAGGCAACAAAGTTCTCATGGAGAAATTATTCTAAACGTTGCAGAGTATTGGTTCTTAGTCGAGAATGTGTTTCTAAACAGTGACAGTTGTCTGAACAGAGAAAAGAAACATTTCGAAACTATTTCACATAAACTGATCCAGTTCTTGTTGTCTTTAGTTAAAGAGAAGCCTGAAGGATTTGACATCGAGCAGCGATGTAGGATCAGCATAATCTCTCTGAGCGTTCTATCGCTGATGACAACAAGTCGGAGATTGGTTGTCAAGCAGGCTCTCTCCGGTGAAGAATTGCAGATTATAAGTAATCAGTCGCACAGTCAGAAGAACGATGCTGTCGAAACATCTCTAATTCCAGATTCCGACGTAGACAAACTTTTGTCACTGAAACTTCTTGAGTTGCCATTGGTGGAAAGTAGCTGCTGGAAGCACAACAACGCTGAAGAAATTGCTGTCCTTGCAGCTGATGTTTGTGCGCGGCTGGAGCCGAGCAAAGATGAGATTTCGTCTACACTGGTTGGTGGATCGTTCGAGCGCAGCATACTCGATGGGTTTCTGGGCAGCCGTGCCACGTCAGCGTTTAAACGCTGCATATATCGCGAACTGTTTCTAACTCTGTACAAGCAGTTAGGCTCGGCCATTTCTGACTGTGAATTATTGTCGGTGAATAGGAACGTGGATACAGGATGCAGGGAGATTGTAGTTAGAGCCTTGGCTGTGCTGTCGAACTGTAACAATGCCTTGCTAAGGCACGAAGAACTCATGCAGTCGGATCACGATACGCCGGAGGTTTTGTTTGAACAGGCTTTGGTCGTCATCAACAACAAGATGATTGCGCAACAACAAGGTTGTTCACTTTAAAAAATTATTAATTTAATTCATCTAATCTGTTCCTATTACAAGTGGTGTTGGGTTTTACAATGGACCTACCATGCTGCCTTGACCCTTCTTGTGCTCAAAATGGCGAGCAGCAAGGCTGTTGGCTTCGGGAAGGGCCTCTGGCTGTAAAACTTTGCTTCAGTAAACCTTGCTCTGCTGAGTATAATCATTGTAGGCATGCTTGCTAACAGTTCCCTCGTATTTAAGGAGGGAATTGTTGACATACTTGTGGGTTTTACGTTTCGAAATATTTAGGCGACATCTTACTTACTTTAATAGAGATAGTCCATAGAGATTATTGTCTATAATGTCGGTCTGGACGATGAATGGCAATTTTATGATTACTTGTGTGATGTCGAGGTCAGTGATGTATTATAAATAATAGATCTCATCTGGCTAAATATATTCACATATTACTATATCTGTTCTATATCTGATATTGGGCCTAATTATTGCTACAAAACACAAGATTAGCAGTTTATTATATAGCTTCTATGATGATGAGTAATTGTCACAGTTTATAGGCTCAAGTAGTCAGGAAGGATTATTTTACACATTGAAGGCAGATGGTCAGTGCACTGTTTGCATTGTGTTCTCAATTCTTCTTAGAACTGGTTTCAGCATGAATAGTGAACTACATAAAACCATTGCTTATGTATCCAGTGTCGTAATATACAGATCTGTGGAAATTCAAACTCCCAGTATTCGATGGGAGGCTTTTAAATTAGGAGAAAGGGTGAACGAGGGAGTGAAAGAATGAGATAGAAAGAAATGAAGAGTAAGAAAGAGAAGGCAAGAGAGAAAAATAATAATATCAAATTATTTTATTTCAGAAGCTGCTCGCTGGGTGCTGGACACTGACTGCCGCAAAATACTCACTGATGAACGGTAATTTGTATTTATTTTGAAATTTGTTTACCCAATGATACCTAGTCTTGATGTGATTGAACATGTATAGAAACACTCCTACATGGAGGCATAGACAGAGATCGATGACGATGATGACGGTAACAGTGAGCGATTAAGGTTTATTAGTGATAGGAGAAATTTAAATTATATTGGCTATAAAATAACTTGTCATTATTGTCAAATTTAAAATGAATAAAAAAAACTGTGTAATTAATTTTTCAAAATGTTGTCGATTTGGGAATGAAGTGCATGAGATAAATTTGTCTTCTGAGATTTATGATTATTAAAAAGAAAAGAAAAGGAGGCCTTACTAGTGAAAAGTAAAAGATACATCTTGGTGATGAATTGAACAGTTCTGGGCATATTGCATGATAAGTAATAAAGATATTGAATAGGTAATTTTGTGTGAAGATATATGTAAACTATTGCTTGAGTGATATGCTATGTCTCGGTTGGTAATATATAAAACTTTGTACAAAATTGTATTCGTTTACCATGATTAGGCTACAAACAAACTGTAAGAAATGTTGTGCTTTTAGTTTAACAAATCATGAAAGATGTAGGTTGTAAACTAGATATGGAAACGTTTCAGATGGCTACATTGTATTGAAGAGAATCGAGAGCTGTTTGGTAGCTCTTTGGACTTGTGGTTGAGAGCTACTGAAGCTTTACAACGCGCTCAGAAATGTCTTCCACAAAAGCTCTCTGACAGACTTCAAGAGGTTGAATTTGATTTATTGCTTTCTGTCAGATTTATCTTTGGTAATCTTGAACATTATTTATTGGAACAAATTGTGGTATTTAGTGCTGTCATTTTAAACACCGTAGACTTGGAGACTTAGCCTTCTATAAATTATGACATACATGTAGTTTATGGCATCTAGTTTAAATTAGTTTTATGAATCTTGTGGGAACTCCAATCAGCATCTTTAGCATAATTAATAAGTTTTCATCTTTGCAATCAGTGTCGTAAGAATACTCGATTCACTTTCTTATCTTCACTAATTGAACGATCGTATGTTTTTCTGTAGCTTATGCCATTTATGTGTTGTCAGTCATCATGATTTTGAAATTTTATTTTTACCCAGCAGAAAGAAAGAATGCATTATTTCATGCACTTTGTTTAAAGATTGTTAATGCTAATCGTTCGCTTTGCAAATGAGTATTTAAGCTGTAACGGCTATAGTATTATTTTTCGCATGCCTAAATAATACTATAGCCATTGCAGCTTTTCTGATTTTTTAATGCTTACAATTAACATTAATCATTATTTTTGACACTTCAAATAACCATAATGGCTAACGTTGATCTTATTGCCATTGTAAGGTTCTGCTCGGTTTCTTTCAAGACTGGTCATGTGACCAACAGAATTCTGCTCTGCAATCATTGTTTGCTCAACAACCTAAAACCTACCCAGTCAACAAAGGTCCATTTATTGTCCAAGATCTCGAAGCATTTGATGCTTTACTTGTGACGGAGTTGAATAAGCTTGTGGACTGTGATGAGGACGATGAAAAGGTTAGCCACACTGCTTTCAGGTTCTCTATTGATTTTATTCTGAATAAGTGAGGTTCAGTTAGCCAAAGTATGTCCTTGCGGCAGTACAGAGAAATAGATGGATAGATAAGAAAGCTGCATCGCCAGAACCACTGATTTATATTGTTTATATTATTTGTTTGTATCTGCTGTACGTTTACTACATTTATTGCATCAATTGTGATAGTTCTATTGATGGCCTGTTTTTCTGGTATATTCGGAGTTTTTGCAAAAATCCTTTCTTCAGTAATCAACTATGAGATGTATTGTTCGGTTGTTAAATGGAGACGATTCGTTTTTAACTTATATTGTGGACATTATAATTGTCTGTCTGAGATTGACTTTCTTTTCTTTAACTTTATTATTTTAACTTTGTTTTATTTACAATAGTAAAATTTATCCATTTTAAATGACATTCGCCTGTAACACTTAGCTTCAGTGAAACAGTGAAAATCCAAAATGTAAATGCATTTGTTGTCATGTCATATGCTCTGCAGAGGTTATTCAATTTTAGCGTGTTGCCAATAATTCTTTTCTAAATATGCAGAGAAACAGTTTGGTAACCCATTTTAATTAGTAAAGTAAACCCTAGTGCTTAATATGAATAATTCTAGGATGATAAATGACGATGATGATGAAATTACTTGTTTTTGTCCTTTATATTTGCATGTCAATACTGGATTGCGTATGTGATTTTATTTTTAACTAAAACTTCTAATTGTTCTTTCAAATCAGCAAGTGACTTATTTGTGTTGGATTTTATGATTTATGCTGGATATTGTCATATGGCCCTTAAATATATTGTAGTCTATATATATACAATTGATACTGTATTTTTGCTTGATATTGTGTCGATACTTGTAGATGGCAAAGTCTATATCACAGTTTGTGGTTCAGAATCCCGTAAGAACGGTGGGTAAACTCATCGACAGTGCATCTAACAACAAAGGACATGTCAAGAACATTGCACAGGTTTCTACTTAATGACATTTATTTTCTGACCTACTTATTACTAGGGCTGCACCGGATTCAGTTTTTTCAAATCCGGCCGGAACCGGATTTGGCCAGATTTCACAAATTAAAATCCGGCCGGAACCGGATTTGGCCGGAACCGGATTCGGAACCGGACTCGAGCCCAATTAAATTTCGTTGTAGTTTGGCCGTAACTGGATGCAAAAAA
>JAQFYQ010003596.1:0-10544 GCA_034694885.1 Buchholzia appendiculata
GTATTGATTGATATTCACAAAATGTTCTGATCTTGGTTCATTGTACAGTGTAGAACTTCTTACTTTGTGTCACTGTATTCGTTGACTTTATGTTGTGACTTTGTTGTAAATAAATGAATGCAAAAAAATGCATAGCATAGCTATTTACCATTGATTACCGTCTGTTCATTTTAGGAATATGTTGCTGCGATTGAGAACAACTACTAAAATGAATTGACAAACATATTTAAACACTAAAGAAATTAATTTATTTCCTAAAGCGATTTCGACTATTTTTAGAAAGCAATTTAAGTTGCTTGCTGAAAAATTTATCGAAAATGCTTCCTCAAGAACCAAATTTATTAAATTACTTTGTAATATCAATGTACACCATACCGCAGTTAACCGCATAAATTCAACTAAAATTGTGGGGAAAATACTTCAACATGAACATCATTTTTAACGGTAGGATCGAGTGTGCTCTTTGATGCCACCAATGTGAACGTCTCTGGCAGTAAGCATACATTTACGGACTTTACATGAACTTTGATTCCTTAGCAAAAAGCACGTAAAACTATGGAGAACGTAAAATACTTTATTCTAATCGTTTCTTTGCAGTACCGTAGTTTAAATTAATCAGCGGAATTCTTTGGGCTTGTATATAAAAAGTTTCGGTAAAGCAAAAAAGAAAGAAAAAGAAATAGGATGTGGCTGGTGGTGGTGAAGCAGACTAGTTCGGTTGTGTGGTAACGATGTAAACAAATCTAATTCACGGACAAAAAGAAAATATTAATATTGCCCCTCCCCCGCACCCCCACCCCCTGTTACCGGACCCTCTAGCCGGACTGACGAGGGAATCTGTTCATCGGCTTATGGTAACCAGAATACTCGAAATAAGTTTTAAACTTAGTAACGTGCTTTTTAATCTATTGTTGCAACTTATCGTAGCTTAATAACCCCGTGAAAAGTATATTTTAATGTTTATATTTAATTTAGCATAATTGCACAATAAAAGGCTCGATAATTTTTGGAAGTTGTATAGTGTGTATAGTTAGTACGCAAAATAATAGCGTTGTATGGTTTGAAAAGCTGCTAACGTGGTGGTTTATCGCGCCTAGTGTTACACCATAATACAAATTCAGACTAACCATTATAATATTATAATAACGAATCACAGGTAGTGGAATTATGTTAGGTTTCATTATTTACTTCTGAATACTTTGTTTTGATAATCACACAATTTTTGTGTTTATTCTAATAATATAAATTGTCTTACAACTTGTTTAAAACTTAGTTACAGAGTTGGCACCCATTACACTGGCAAAGAATTCCAGGTTCTTCTACACTGGAGTACACTGCATAAGAACCTTTCAACAGGATACATGGTAAAATATATAAATTTGACAAAAACTTATTTATTTATAAGAATTAAAAGCGATCGAAAGAATTTATAAGCCTAACTCTAACCCCAACCTTAACTTGAATTGTAACCCAAACTCCACCAGTAACCCCGACTATAAACCTAACAGTTTCTCATGCAGTATACTAAGGTGTAGGGTAACTAAATTCCAACTAGAAGAAAACCTCGCTCGAAAAGATAACTTATTTTTTAAGAATTGTACTTTAAATGTACTATCACACTTCAAGTTTCAAAGAATTGTTTAGTCAACATTCTGAGACTCGATTCTGTTTGAACTGCAGACTGAAATGGCTAAAACCCTGACAGTTGAGACTTTATTAGCGCTAGGTAACGGAATGTTTATTAAATGGAGATAGACAATGTTAGAACCTGACAAAAATCAGTAAAGTGTCTGTCCTTAATACGTACAGGTGTTGTATTCATTCTTTCTGGTAGTTGAAACATTTCTATTGGAGTAGATTTTATGACATGTTTCTGTTGATTGTGCTTGTAGTGGTGACTGATTGACCAAAGATCTCGCTATTCACAGTTTGCAAAGATGGACGATGATGCCTCAGAAGTCGGCTCAGTAAGTTTACTCACATTTGATATATACACTTTGTGAACTATTAAATGTTGAAAATTTTAGTAGCAAGATGCTGCTGCTTTAATGCGAGTTAAGAATGTTCTATAAATGCAGTTAAGCAATTGGTACGAAATGAACAGTAATTATGCTATTGTAGCATGTACTGCAGAAAATTATAAATGATTGTAAAAATGTTTTAGTAATGATTTTGAGTATGCTACGCTGTTGATTACAGTGCTTGATTGTTAAATGTGATTAAATCTGCATTATTTAAACTTTTACGAGCTACTGAATTAGTGTGTATTAAGTCTCAATCCACTACTTGTACGAATTTTAAATCTTTTCTCAATGATGATTTATATAATTTATGTATTTGTGTCATTGTACCTCAGAGTTGGACTTTTGTTAAAACCAAGTTTTTTTTTCTACGAAACATGGCAATAGTTTTGTATCAGTCATGTCTAAGAACATATTAACAGGGTTAAGTGGCTGATAAGAATTATTCTAGAGTGTAATGCAGTGTAATGTGTAATGCTGATGGATTGAACTCCCATAGTTACTTGTTTAATCAATTACAATATATGATCATTATTTTTATGATCATTAATAAATTATTTCAGTGGTGTCATTTTTTCAAGAAAAATTACTTTTCTTATGTAAATTATATTTTGGTTTTGTGGTTTGTTATTGTTTGTGGCATTTTTATCATTGTGTCTCTGTTAATCGTAGCTTTTGACCGAGAGATCGACGCCAAGGCCAAAAAGTGAGTAATG
Organism: Buchholzia appendiculata; assembly: GCA_034694885.1. Lineage (NCBI taxonomy): Eukaryota > Metazoa > Annelida > Clitellata > Enchytraeida > Enchytraeidae > Buchholzia > Buchholzia appendiculata. The sequence goes on from JAQFYQ010003596.1 coordinate 2,738, forward strand.
TATTCTCTTCCTTTACACAGGGATGTATGTAGTTTAATTTTATATATCGGTGCAAGAAGAATGATTTCAATAATGTACTGATAATATCAGTACATTATTGAAATCATTCTTCTTGCAACTGAATTTTTCTTGCATTCTTCATTGAATTCATTCTTCTTATAAAGATAAAACAGCATATATTCTATTACTTAGAATATATGCTGTTTTATAAGATTTGTAGGTTGTATCGAGCACACAAGTGGTAGAGTGGTAATGAGTTTTTAGTAAGACCGTAATGTCTTGGGTTCAAATTATCGATCGATCGAACACTTTAAGCCTTATGTGATCTAATGAAATGACAAAATATGTATTATTTTTATTGTTATTCTGCATTGTTTTTGGGCCTCTGGTATGTATTCCAAGGTCCTATTATGGTCATATGAAAGCAACAGGAAAGCAATTGTGCTCGTTTGATTGAAGGCATGAATTGTCGAGTGTCCGGCTTTCTGCTCAGACTAATCATATATCTTGTCATGAGACACTAATTGACATTAAGCTGCAATATTTAATCTAATTTCTTGTTTACAGCAATGTTAATTTCCTTAGGATTTGAAATAGTAAAATCTGCTACAAGTTCATTGCAACAGTGAATATTTTATTATTATTTTAAACTTTAATAGTCTTGTTGGTATCTTACATTGACTGAGAAAAGTTTCACGTGTGAATGGTTCTTTAGGTGCGCCCGCAAGACGTCAGAACAGAACCCCTCGGGGGCCAAAAGGTCTGTGCACCAATTGCTCTGCATACGTTGTACCCTTTCTCTGTGTGGAGTTGCTTTGCGTGATGAATTGATGTATTTCATAGATAACAACCTTTGAATCCAAATACACAATGTCTTTTTACTTGTAGTACTAATATGTGCTGTTAACGTTGTGTGTGTACCTTTATTTCAAAAATTTATAGCGTATTAGATTGTTAAAGCTCCTGCTTTATCTGATCACAGCCTAGTGACGAGGGACACCTGTTTAGTATGATCTGAGTCTAGTGACGAGGGACACCTGTTTAGTATGATCTGAGTCTAGTGACGAGTGACACCTGTTTAGTATGATCTGAGTCTAGTGACGAGTGACACCTGTTTAGTATGAGCTGAGTTTAGTGACGAGTGACACCTGTTTAGTATGATCTGAGTCTAGTGACCAGTCTAGTGATCTTTGTTGTTTGCATTATTTGTTCAACGTAATTGCCATTTTGATTTGGCCTCTGTTTTTCATTTTCAAATATAATTCTCTGTCTTTATTTGTTTTCACTTGTGTGCATTGAGTTGGTTTATTCTGGAATTTATTCAATCAATTATTCTGTAGCTAGGCATGATCTTTCTGACCCCAAAGTCATTGCAGATCTGTTTGTAGAAGTTGTACAATACTGAGTGTAGGCTGTGACTTAATGTTCTCTGTGGAAGGAATGACAATATTAGTCATTTAATTGCATACCGCATCCTTATACCATGCCATTAGTTTGCAATGCTGCAATTACACATACTCGTACCATTCCATTGTACAAATGCTAGAAGTGTGTACTATTTTGTTGTCATCATCATCATCATTAGTGTTCTGCCCGAGAAGGCAGGTCTTGGTATCCATTTCCACTGCTCATGGTCCTCCGCTTTCCTTTTCTTTGTACGATAATTAATTGAGGTGCATGGCATTCCGTTGTACACATACTGGGACCATGTACCATTCCCTGTACACATTTGGTGTACCATTCCCTTGTACATGTACTTTGGTGTACCATTCCCTTGTACACGTACTTTGGTGTATCATTCACTTGTACACGTACTTTGGTGTACCATTCCCTTGTACACGTACTTTGGTGTACCATTCCCTTGTACACGTACTTTGGTGTATCATTCCCTTGTACACGTACTTTGGTGTATCATGTTAGCACATGAATAAGCTCGGCCACGTCACTGTCCGGTCTGGCTGATGCTAAGTTATTTAATTACCACAGCTTATCTCTGCTTGAATATTTCAGTTAAGTTAATTGTGATGAATTGAATTTTCGTAAGTTTTTCGCTAATTTGATTTGTAAAAACCCTTATAGTTAAAATGATTGGTTCATGAAGGAGATGATTAGTGTCATGTGGTTGCAATCTGTGTGGGAGGGAAAAGTGTGCTTGATGATCAGCAGGCGTCACTTCACAGTTTGTACATGTAGGAGTGGTTCGATTAGTAATGTGTGATTAACTGATTGCTTAGTGTTTTGTGTGATTAACTTAGTGCTTAGTGTAATGTGTGATTAACAATATTGTTGAAGCTACTTCTGACTACCATTTATTTCTTTGACTAGCTATTTGACTTGCTATATGACTTGATAACTACTAGCTGTTTTGCTCCGTGATACTAACAGTGTGTGAAGACAGTTTCTGCCGTAGCTGCTTGTGTGTTTCCTCTGCCTTCCCATCAAGTAAAATTAGTCTAACGCCATATTTCCTGCTTCAAAGCTTTTGATCCCCAGTTGCTTTTAATTCTGTATTAGACTTTTCGTAAGGTTTTGTATGAAATTTTTTCATAGAATACATTATTTTGGTATCAATTTTAATTCAAATTAGTTAAAGCTAAAGTTGAACGTAAGTGCTGATGGGTAATAGTATAAATATTATCAGTTACATTAACGCTCTTAACCTATTTTAATTGTTGCGTTTATCTTGTTATTTATGTTTAATTAACTTAGGGCTATCGGTTTAGTTCAATAATATATGATTATCTATTCCTAATGGACTGATTTTTTTCAGGGAAATAGCTGTAAAAGTTTAAATACTTGCTTTTAATTTAGTGATAAAATTATTGACAAACATTTAGTTAGAACTAATGATAAATTAAGAAATTAATTCTTCCTTTTCCTTGTGTTTTATCTTATGTATAAGCATGTAAAATGGGAAGATTAATGTATTATCTTAATGAAATAATTAATCTTTTTATTCAAGAACTATTGCTTTAGACATTCAGAAGTTTGAAATTTATATTTAATCTCAAGTTGATACCGAAATAAAATTAAAATAAATTTTAATCCATTCATCATCTGCAAATTTTCTAAGTAAACTCCCGCACTCATTCCAGGCGTTCCAAACTCGGCTTTTCGTCGTCGCGCAGCCAAGGCAGAAACTGTCCAGAAAACACTGCAAGAGTACGAGGTCGATCTGTTGAGAAAATACTATCTCGGTAATTCCGTAGGAACGAAGCCTCGAGTGGGTGAGTCCAAGTCGTTCACTGGCCTGCAGCAGTCACAGATGATGAACGTTGCATACGCGAGTACGAGTCACTACCTCCGTCAAGCCATCGGAGTCGAGAAGACGAGAAACTTTATGATGGAACAAGCGCTTACAGGTAGGTAATGATAGAGCACTGTAGATAGAGCAAGCTCATACAAATAACGATGGACACTATAGAGCTAGCTCATTCAGGTGAGGATTGACGTAGTTGATTGAGCAAGTTTGTACAGGTATGGATTGACATGGTTGATTGAGCAAGTGTTTACAGGTAGGGATTGACATGGTTGATTTAGCAAGTTTGTACAGGTAGGGATTGACATGGTTGATTTAGCAAGTTTGTACAGGTAGGGATTGACATGGTTGATTGAGCAAGTTTGTACAGGTAGGGATTGACATGGTTGATTGAGCAAGTGTTTACAGGTATGGATTGACATGGTTGATTGAGCAAGCTCGTACAGCTAAGGATTGACATTGTTGAGATAATGTAATCAAAATTGAAGGTAGGGCAAGTATTTATTAAGACTCGAAGCATAATGTGAAGGAATAATTTCATAAGGTTGTCAAGTTTTATATAGATCTTATATCTCGGTATTGTTAAATTTGTTACAACAATTGTGCAAAGCTGACAGTGGAACATTATTTATGCAGGCTACATTTGATATTGTTATTGTTGACTCTGATGATTGGATGGAATTATACAGCTCTCCAATAAGTTTAACATGAATGCTAATAACTCTAAATTACATAAATGAAAATTATCTGGAATAATTCTATTATCTTAAACATTATTGCATAGGCAATAGTTGGTTATTTACTTATTCTTTATTGTTTATTTTTAATTTGTACTACCATGCTTTGTGGATAAAAGTATTTTAGCTGAACTTTGTTTTCTATGTAATTATTGTGTATTGTGTTCAGGTCGTTCCACGTCTCGCCCTATATACAAGACACAGGAGGAATACTATGATGAAGTTATTGCTTTGAAAAAGGTACTCAGGCTGTTATTGTAATTAAAATAGAATATAGAGTAAATAATAGGAATAAATAAAAACAGGAATTAAATTAATAATTGTAATTCCACAGTATATATGCTTATTTGTATAATGTATGATAAGATCATATGTGTACACTATGTTTGTATATCTGTATCTCTATATTGTATGATATTCAGTAAAAACTCTGGCTAAGCATTGTTATACTGTCACTGTTACTTATATTGTGTATTTGCGATGCGTTAGCTCATTGATTATAAACTCGCATTAGACGCTAAGTGTTCAACTTTGTTTTAATTGTGCAATCTATTGCTGCTATCTTCCTCTGAGGAAGAGAAATCACCCATTACCGGTACGGGTTGGCGTCAGGAAGTGCATGCGGCCCTTACAAATCCAGCCGTAATGATCCCTCAGGGACGTTACGTCTAATCCTTCCTGACAATGAGAAGCTGATGTCAGATGTTGATGATGATGATGATGATGATGGCTGTCGATATAATTTACATCATCATTTTCTACTGTACGTTTCCTGACCAGATTTTACTTTCAGCTTCAATTAATGAAAATATTTTTAGTAGCTGTTTACTGTTTAGTTTGGTTGTTTGACCATTGCATTTGATTTCCAGCCCGTTTAGCCTGATGCATTGTACAGTATGTGACTGATTTTCTAAAATAAAATTGACGTTGATAATAATAATAATGTTGTGATTATTCGTGTTGTAAAATAATAAAAAATGATAAAAATAATGAGTCTTTTTTTCTCTGTTACAGTTATATATATTCTGTCTGTCAATATTTAGCAAATCCAAGAAGTCAATAAAGAAAACAGTGAATTTAAACGACTGATACGACGTAAAGAAGAAGAATATATTAAAAAGGTGATTGCAACTTTTTTTCTTTACACTTTGACATGCCAACTTTGTGATTTTAATTTTATGATGCGATTATAATACTTGTGCATTTGTTTTAAAATATATGCCTGCCTAAAAAATGATTACTTTGTCATTATACAGACTGAGATTGTATGAGTCTATTCAAGAAACTGTTTAATTGTTGAGATGCTTCAGCAAAAGCCAAACACAATCAAAACTTGTTTTTCATGCACTATGGTAGTCTTTAGTCATATTTTTAATGTACAAGAAAAGTTATTATTGTTAGTTAATGCTGTGAAGATTAAAAATGTACTCTGAATGAGAATCTGTAATCCAGAGACGTCGTTCCTGATAGTGAGGTGATGAGCCGTGTGTTCCAGTTCTCTCATGTAATTGTTGCCTCTTTGTTCAGGGACTGCTCTTATTTTGAGCAGCCACTCCCAAATCGCTGCTTTGTCTTGCATTGTTTACCCACAGCATGGTCCCACTGGTCTAACAAATCCATAGCTTTCGCAGTATTACTTGCATATAATCTAATTTTCCAACAAATTTGCAAATTAGACTATGGCACAACAGACTATACTCAGCACTAGGTTATAGATAAGGTATAAATTTAAACACTTCTAGACAACAGTAATTTAAAAAAGAATTTGACAGAATATGTTGTTGTTTGAAATACGAACGGATGGGATGGTCAAAAGTTGTATGTCTAATTCACACAGTCTCTATTTCTGTCTCACTAAGTGCTGTCTGTTGAACAGTAAACTGTTGTCTTCTTCTTCTTCAATAGAATCGTGAGGTGGAACAACTTCTGGATCCGACTAAGGTAAGATTCAGCAAACAGTTTTTCTTAATTGTACTGTGCTTAGATATCTACAACCCTGGGTGATATTCCTGTAGGTCAAAGGAGTTGTGCTATGATGGAACTATGTGAACGGTATATCTTTCATTGCTGGAACATATCCATTATCAAACTTTGATGATGGACTATCTTTCATTATCTTGGTTGAGGTTTGTGCTCTGAATTGGCCGACTGCCCCTGCGAGGCATGCTTTTGTTAGCCGTCATTACGGTCACAGTCTTTCATTGCGTTCGCTCTGCTATTGTCTTTCAACATCAACCTTTGCAATAATCGTTCGATCAATTTTGTCAGAATCTTGTTTGATTAAACATCTATTTTCAACGTAACTATTTGTAAAATATTATGTGGTAATTAAATTGTTGAGCCTAGTTATGTAATTATAGTGTGTGCCTAAAGTGGCACTTTGAGCAAACCAGAACTTAAATCAAACCGGAGACTGCACAACATTTGAGCCAATACTCACGTCTCACTTTTACTGTTGATCAAGTGATGCAGTGATGATAAATTATTTCATTCGGTAGTTGTGACTGTGCTGATTGAGATTTTTATTTTGCTCAAAAGCGTTAACTATTTTATAACCCTTAGAAGTCATTGTGTTATAACTGTTGCAGTTGATACATTGAAAATGAATGTGAACTGATTTGTACAGATTCTCTGTAGTCACACTATTTTACTCAAATTGTAATTAAGAGTATATACAATTATACATGTAAGTTTCCAGTTGTACATGCTACAATTGTGTGTGTGTGTATTCTAGAGCGATGACATTCGACGAACATTTGCTGATGGCAAACCTGACGCGGGCGTTGTACGTAACATCTGTTTTGTGAATCTGTTTAGTTTTACGTTAGATCAGAACTATAGCAAAACAACAATTCGACATAAGTTACTGATGTGAATCATAATAACAAGAACAAAACTGGAATAGTTGATTGTAGTAAGACATTAGTAACGCAGATTTATACTGTAGTAATTTTAGATCCTGATGATAGACTTGCAAGAGATTCATATTTTAAAATTTCTAGTCTGATTAACTGAATATACTCAATATGTGTGATTGAGTGTACGTATTTAGGCTAGGCTACAAAAGTTCTGTAGTCGCCATCATTGTTTTTTGTGAACATTGAATTGCATTGTCTATGTCTCATAATGTACAGTGTGTTGTGACTGTCGTGCCACCTTGTATCTATGTGGTGTAGACGACAGTAGCCTTATCTGTAAGTGATGTATGGTGAATGTGTGTGTGTGACAGGTTGTTCACAGTTTAAAGCAACGAATACTGAAGCTGGAGCAACAGTTCAGAGAAAAGGAAGCCGCTTATAAGTTAGTCGAACATTAATTCTCTCATTTTACATGTTGCATTAATTAGCTTTTAGTAGGTATGTTAAATTTTCTTGAATTTAGTCATAGGATCTTACCATTTTCGACCTGCAGAGTGAAATACTTGGGAATCGGGATGCGATAAGAAAAAATAGTAGATAAATCTTAATGTGTAATGAGTTAGGCACGCTCGTTTGGTTAGACCTTCCAGTCACATTGTGCTACTTTAGATTTACTCATCTGTAACTAAAAGATTTGATATTGTTTTAGAAATAACCTGAATTTATTATTAATTAACGATTTAAATGATGTATATAATAATAATGATGACTGAATGATCCCAGTAGTGGGAGGCTTTGATTTATCACAATTCCTTGGGTGTATATATGATGATGATGACAGTGCTCTGTCCGAAGACAGGTCCTGGCGATGGGTACATGTCTTGCGTATTACTACGCTTGACTTAACCACCAACCATGCACAAGGCCGGTGAGTACGAGTGGGCGGCCAAAGG
>JAQFYQ010003597.1:0-10541 GCA_034694885.1 Buchholzia appendiculata
AACTAGAGATACCGGGGGGGGGGGGTCGAAAACTTGTCCGATAGGACCGGGGTCGAGAAATTATTAGTTACTGGGTTTAACCCCGGCGACAAATGTCACGCTAGGAGCCCTGGCACAGCCCAACGCGGCCCAACACGATACGACACGGTTAACAGCAGGATCGCATAGCAAAAGAGGGAATCTGTGTGGTCTAGACTCTATAGACTCGCCAGGTGGCACTCTGAGATTCTGTAACCACTGAATGCAACCGAGATCTGCACTAATATGGTCTAATGTACCAGGTTTTTCTTTCTTCTGTCATTTCTTCAGTTTCTTACATGTAGTTTCAATGGTTACTTTAATTTAAATTTAATGTTCTGTTAAAATCATAGGATAATGGTTAACAGTAAAAAAAGAACTGCCGTGGCTGTTGCAATGCGCCTGAAACGATCAGGATAATGCAGATTAAACTTGATTGGCCAAAAGTGGAGAACTCAACAACTGAAATACACTCAGATGATTTTGATCATTGTCATTATTACTAATAGGCTAGCCGCTTCTGTGTAGTCAATTTAGATAAGAAGTTATTGATCAATCAAATCTGTCCACTAGCCGCGCTTTTTCTTTTCTTGTACTGTTTTCTTTTTTGCCTAAATGAAGGGCCGTGATGTGCTCTTGTGTACAGAAAAATGATCTGAGATGCATAATATTGCTCAGAATAGCTTAGCATTGCGTAGTCATGCATAGTTGAAAGGTCAGTTGTGCAGTATCCAGTGCAAGTGTCTGCATGGAGTAGTTATGTTCAAGTGTCTAGTCTGAAGCTATGTCTGAAATCGGCTATTAAACCCTGTTTATAGTTAAAGTACTTTCAGTTAAATAACAATTTCCTTTTCTCTACTCCTCAGCCTCTAGTGCGCTGTTTATCTGCAATTACAACAGTTAAGATCTCAATTAGTTGAAATAGAGCCAGTCGCAAAACCACACAAGCAGCTTGAGTGTTGTATGCCTCGGCGGTTTGTACTCTGTGCCCTGCGCTCTGTGGTAAACCACCGAATAGAGAGTTTAGCTGTTTGTGTGCTGCCTTGGAAATGCCTCGAGCTATAGGTCTCGTTGAAAGTGCACGAACTCAATTCCCTATTGCGAACTACGATATCGTATATCTTTTAGTTGTGTCTCATAATTGCACTTTGTATCATTTTACGCCGGTTTAGTGGAGGTTCATGGGGCAGAATGGCGAGGGGGGGGTCACAGGGCTCCAGAGTGGGGGAGTGGGGGTATAGAGTTCACAGAGCTGCAGATTGGGGGGTAGATTGGGGGTTGAGTGAGGGAGGGAGTTCACAACTTCACAGGCAGTGTGAACTGTGCCGTGGTTGTCAACTCCACGAATGGAGTTGACTGAGTATCAGTTTCTTTAGCGTCAACTCCCGTCGGTTAACTTGATGAATTTAGTGCAGTGATGTGTCAAGGCTACATAGATGTTCAATGTAATCGAGTTAGTGGACTGTAGATTTAAAGAGGATCGAATTCAGAAAGAGGATACTGATTATTTGACTGTGATGTGTTTTTTCGACTGACTCTTTAATTTTAGTTTTTTTCCATATTTGCTGGGATTTTTACATATTTATTAATTTCGTTTGAGTACAATGATTTAAATGTTTTTTAAATTTTCCTTCCAATGTAGGCTAACATTGTTTAAGTATTTGAGTAGTTTTTTTTGTTGTTTAAGTAGTTGAATGATTTGATCTTGCTATATTATTTTAAGATTATTCTCTGTTAGTTTGTTTTGACGAATAAATTACATTATGCACCGACAGTTCACTATGTTCGGAAAATATACAAGCACCAACTGTTCTTCACTTTATTAGGACGATGCTGAAATATTGTTAGTGTTATTATTATTATTATTATTATTATATTTACTGTTGATGTATCACGGGCATGCGTTGTTGCATATGGTTTGCGCTGCACTCTTATATTATATAATATATTATTCAATCGCGCAGTTCAGAACGCAGCAAATTGAAATGATAAATATGTAGAAACTTTAGACTATAGTATGCATCATCATATCTGGCAAACATCTGATGAAATCCCAAAGCGATTAGGTAAGAATATTATCTGGATGATATTAGCCATTGATTTCTGTGGCGCAATATTATTCATAGATAGTGTGTTCCTGCTTGCGAGCCTGTCCTATGAGAATGGGCCTTGTGCCGACACCGAGGCCATTAGTTGATGCAGTCTTTATGTGGATTGTGCGTGGAACAAAATGAGATAAGTTTTTAATTACTTTGTGAAATTGTAACAAATTTCTAGCTATTAAATTATAATGTTGTTTGGGACAGTATTCAAAGAAGTAATAAATATGTGTATTTAAGGTCGCAATTGTTTAACTTGGAGCGCGTTGTGATGGAGCTGGTTATATATAGTACGTGTCTCATTTGAAGTTTTTAGTAAAAGTTGTTCATGAGCCAAAGTCTTCATTCAGTACTCTAAGGTCTAAATGATATTCCCTTATAACATTAATTTTGATTATTTAAATATTACAGCAATCAATTTTCATTTTATTTTATTGCAGAAAATTGCAACAGTTGTAAAAGAAATAAAATTAGCGAATACAACTTTTATTTGTTCATGCTGTGTAAATCCGTTTACGCTAGAGATTGTAGGGCGAGTTGAGAATTTGTCCGGTCATTTATTGCATTCACATGCAGTTACTCGGCTCTTCGGTTTCTCCCGTGAATACATGCGAGTAGTTTGTTGAATGCAAGTACGCGCGGCTGGACGTTTGCAATAAACAGCTAATGCAGAACATACACAGTGGCATGCTTGTCTGTTTCAATATCTGGTCCTAATCTAAAGCTTATAAATGAGGAATTGTTTTCAATGATGCATCATACACTTGAGAATTTGTTTGATTTACAGATCAGCAGTGTTTGCAAACAAAATGTAGACGCTGTTCTAAATTATTGCTACAGGTTCGACATCAAAATGAAACCGGCTGTCAGTCAGCATACATAATGCTGACTGACATACTGATGCTATTTTTATTGGTAAATAACCGTAAAATGTAGAAAGGAAATATAATATACAATTTGCTATATAACCACAGTTGCAAGCTTTAATTTGATTAGTGTTTTATATATATTTGTAAAAAGCGCAACTAAATCCTAAAAGTTCAATAAATTCAAGCTCATCAACAGCAAGTTTAATTATTCTTATTATGCATAACTAAAGTATAATTGTAGTTAATAATTAATTCACAAATTTTATTTACTTGAAACGCAAGAAAATTGGTTTTCAATCAAAAATTGCGGTGTATGATGTACGATCATTAGAACTGAATCTATATTTGTATTTTTGTTGCGATTAGCCGTTCATTTATTATCACAGGTAACGAACCGTGTAGGCTGCATGTCAGTTTATTTCCACGCAAAGCCTGATGTAATGTTTTCAGTTAATGTACCTTCAAACTACTCTTTAGATCAGGAACTGTGATGCTGTGAACTGCCTTCCCATTGTCTCTCCTCTCGCTGATACTGGCCAGCAGCACCACTGCTTGTAAACTGATCGGGGTTTGTTGTTTGTGGACAAGTGAAATTGAAGAGTAAAAGTAGACCAATGTTTCTCTGTGACAGTTCTCTTGCCGAATTAGAGACAGAAAACAATCCATCAAACTTTTGGTCTGTTTGTTTGTTGATTTAGTAGCGCCTTTGATTCCCCATGGTTGATTAATCTCTCCCTAGTCTAAGTAGATGCTGTTAAAGAATAGAAAATAATCAACTTTCGCTGCCTATGGTCGATAATAATGATCAATGATGCTGACAATTTGTTCAACTGAACTACCGGGTTATTGGCATTGCAAGTTGGTCTAGCGGCGTCCGGTGTACACCGGATCGCGTAACCTTTGCTCTGTTCTAGCGATGTTTTGTTATTCTATTTGACTATTAATGTAATTTTTTTATTCTATGTAGCTTTGCTTGTATTATGGGTTATACAATCTGAGAGGTATCCAAGTTAACGGTTGGAATTAAATTGTTGGGAATTCTTCTTCTAGTGAGATCACGAGTATGAAAGAGTGTTTGGTACAGTGTACAGCACAGCTACAGCTGCTATCACACAGCTGCTTCTGAATAGACTTTCAGCTATGCTTTTATACAAAAAAAACCATTTTGTTTTATTGGTAGCCTACTAGCTGAAACATTCGACGAGTAAATAGAATAATTCATTCCGAAGGCAACTCGGTGTAACTAGGTGTAAACTCGGTGTGACTAGGTTACACCGTTACACCGAAGAAAATCAGAGATTTCAACTTCCGTTCGAATTACATAGGTGATAATACATTCATCAGTCGTGTCGCGTGTCGAAATTTGCGCAATAATTTTTAAACGATTTTCCATAGTAAGTAGCTCGGGTTCGGCTTCTGCAAGATTTGATTTGTAAAAAAATTTCACCGTTCCCATGGAGACGCAATAGTATGCATAGGAAAGCGCATTTACGAGTTTGTGACTGTGTAAAATAAAATTCACGAATCAAGGCACGCGAAGGAGTCAACGACTTTGAGTTAAAATTAATCGTTAATGATGGCGAGTAATGGTGAGAGCAAGTTGATACTTAAGTGCGAGAGCACAAAACTTTCAATCTGCACCGAGTGTACTCAGTTTTACAGCCTTGGACTGGCTAGCTGTGAGTGTTGTCACACTTGAAGTAGTTAGTTGAAAGTGGTGAGTGCAAACGTCAACGATTTTTTGTTGTTAGTTGAATGCAGGAATCCTTAGACTTGTCCCACAACGTAGCACGCTTTTAGATGTAAATTACGCTGTTAGATGTAAATCAATGGCACAGTTCAGGAGTCAAACTGTAGCGATGTCATTGATATAAAAGTAAATTTTCACAGAAGAATCCTTGAAGAAGTCGACCTGATGCAACTAGGTCAGTTAACGTAAAACACCGACTGGTTTATTACTTGACTGATTTATTTTATTTCTCTCAGCACCGCTTTAGATGAACGGTTCTAGAAGCATCTCCTGATTGGCCAGTGCGCAGACGATTAAATCCTTGCACGCAGTTGATCTTTTAATACATGTAGAACACTTTTTAGGTCAAACTTTGATTGGAACTATCTAAGTTGATGGCAAAGCTATTAAATGTCAAGATTGCTCATGCGTTGAATTATTGTTGAATGAGTACAAAAAACCTAAATCTACACATCTAATTTCTAGTTCCTTATTCAATGATACGAAATTCGACTGAATAGGAAGTAAGATATTGTTGCTCGAAATCAAACATTTAATGTAGATTACGCTGAAATGCAATGACTGCTAATTTCTTGGTGGACTTTCAGCGTCAGACATGGTACCTATTTCATGATGCACTTTGAACGATGAATTATGACCTAGTTGTCCAGTACAGATTGCCCATTGGCTGATGAAATTCCACGAATGAATCATTAACACGGTCTGTTGCTAATTTCCCGTGATTTCTGTATATAAAACAATCTGTATATAAAATACAATCGGCTGTAATTCCAGGAGTGGATTTGTAAATGATCGACAAGACGACACGTAACTACCTCTTGTCTGTTTACACTACGCGTGCGACTGGCTGACTGTCCGAGATATCGTGTAGCTGGCGTAGTTAGATAGCAGGCGTAGTTCGTTAGCTGCCGCTACCACGACGTATGTGTGCTGGTCATTAAAATGTTTAAGTAGTGCGCGTACGGAGAATTTGAAGGGGGAATAAGGTAGTTCCGCTGACCGATCGCGCGCTCTGATGCCATGGAGTTGGCCAGTGTGCATACTTTGTTGATAAGAGATACAAGTTGCTCTCTCTCTCTCTCTCTCTCTCTCTCTCTCTCTCTCTCTCTCCTGATTAACGATTATTTATTCCATCTGGCTGTTGGTGGTCATGCTCAGCGTTGTTCCAGGCAGGTACAAGTGGTGGTCGGAAGGAAATAACTCGGAGTAAAGTGGTTGAATAGTTCTCTTGACTTTCCAGGAGCCGGGTAAAAGTGAGTGTCGCTCTAACCCTCTTGCTCTCTCTCGGCGCTCTTCCAATGTATTTTACTGCAGTTTTCAAGTGTTGGTTACTACGCGGCATAAACAGGATGAGACAAAAAGTAAACTTGTTCATTTCCGAGGTGACTAATTAAGCAGACACATGCAGCAAACATGGAAGTACTTTAATTGAATGTTGAATTGTTGAGTCACAAGTTGAGTGTTCTGTGACCGTTCAGTGACAGAGCGATGACTGCAGACTCATCCGCAAACTATGACACTATCTTGCTCAATCACTTTCAGCTTGAGACGTAATTGCTGAGAGTATATATACAGTTAGTTATATTGGCTGTATTTTTGCCCTGGATTGTCAGGAAAGGAAGCCGATGATGCGCACGGCGCGTGTAAATCATACATGCCTGCGTGTTGGTTTTCAAATTTCAACAACGTTGCAGCGGCTGCAATTCGTACTTGTCTTGATACATTTAGTTTGAATAATGCTGCGGTGAATGAAAGGTCGCAGTAGCATGCTGCATGCTTCAATCTTGGGAGCACATGTGCTTAAAAGTAAATGAAATAATTTTTGCTAGTATAATGCGTTCAAGAGTAATTGACTTATTAGTGATACAATTATTCCTTGTTAAAATTAAAAACCAAGCGGATATTGCAGCTCTGGTCTTCATCCCTCAGCCCATGTAAACGCTACATGTGTTTTGTTTGTTTGTTTTGTTTGTATTGGCACGTCAACACCAGGGGGCTATAATTGTGCCTTTGATATGTTAGTTGTTCTCAATACAGGATATTTTGTAAAAGATAGTGCACTCAAGCAAGTAAACAATAGGGTTAGTATATGGTGTACTAGGCTGCCACCATAAGAATACAATAATATCAGTATCAATAATCTACTCAATACTTATAATAGTTTCACTTCGTTTTAGGATGTAATCTTGTGTCTTTGTGCCACATGACATTGTGTCTTTTATAGTCCATGTTTAATTATAACTTAAAAGTAAGAATAATATAAAGTACAGTAAAGATTGTGACGACATCATTCTGTACGTGTGAGTTTGTCTGGGCGTTGATATTCCATCACAGCCCTCAGTCTGATATCATACCAGGGTTAATCTAACCTAACGGGAGCCAGTGTGTTAGGCAAATACGCCACTTTACTCAACAGCAGATTATAGCTTATTACAGATAGCTCCAACTTACATTGCTTAGGAAAGGAAGCGGACAGATCAAGCACAAATTAACCCAATGTTGATTCTATTAATGCGGCCTAGCTCAAAAGTTGAACCCCTGACCTTGCGTACGCGAGGCGGGTGCTTAAAAATAAAAAAATACTGTATAAACTAAAAAATACTGTAGGAAATACAAAAACTGCATAAGATACTGTGTAAAACAGACAGCTAATGCTAGACTCTTATCTGATAAACTCCAATGTCTAAACTGGAGTATTAATGTTCAGTGATGTTTTGCTTAAAATAGGCTTAATATTTTACCAACGGTTAAACTTAAATCTCTACCATTCCTTGACCTTGAAAACCTTGACCTTGAAAAATCATATTAATCACACACGTGTATGAAACCTTAGCATGGATTTATGTTTCCCACGGAGTAAGAATGTCAGTATTGGTACTTTTATTGCAGAGACTGGAAAGATAATTCCCGCGTCGTTTGGAGACTGGCGAAGCGATGTGAAGTACGACCCGTACCGTGATATACGACGCAATCTGTTCGAGCGATACCAGAAGCACGCTAAGGTCGACCGACCGACGTAAGTGTCCTCTTATCTGCTCTCTCTCTCTCTAGTCCGTAGAACTTGCAACAATATAAAACCATGGTACTATAGTACAGCATGTAACAGTAGGCCTACATGGCCTGGAGTATTTTGTGGCTATATAATATTTTATATGGAAAATTTACACGTTACCTTCAGCTAACTTGGAGATTTTGGCAGACTCCCTTAGTCTCCCTATATATGTGGTAAAACAGTTTAACAAGCGCACCCGACCTGCGTGTGAGACTTGTAGGAGTGTGAAGTATTCCCTAGGGAGTCGATTTGAAACATCTGGAAAAGGTAATAAAACCGTTTTCCAAGCGAGAAGGATGAAGGTCATCAAAAAACATTCTGACTCGGCAAGCTATGCCACTTCAAAATACTTTTCACGCTCTCGGAAACGTAATCCTGCCCAAAATCAGATTCGACTGTTGTTCTAAACCAGATCAGCTATAATATAAACTTTAATTCACCAATAAACATGGCAGATAATAGTATACAAAATGATTAAGGAAAAGAATAAAATCACACTTAACTAGACATCACAGTAAGACATCAGTAGACAATCAGGCCCATGGCCAGAATTTTGCTTTTTTGTTTGGGGGGGGGGAGGGGTTCAGTTCCGAATTTTGACATTTTTTCAAAAAATTTGTAGGTACTGTATGACTCTTGATGTTGTAGGTACTGTATGACTCTTGATGTTGTAGGTACTATATGACGTTTGATGTTGTAGGTACTGTATGACGTTTGATGTTGTAGGTACTGTATGACGCTTGATGTTGTAGGTACTGTATGACGCTTGATGTTGTAGGTACTGTATGACGCTTGATGTTGTACATACTGTATGACGTTTGATGTTGTAGGTACTGCATGACGTTTGAGATGACTGAAGTCTGGCCAGCATGTTCCTCTGAGAACAGCACAGGACCGTTCTTCAAGGGCAACTCTGTCTGTGTCGAGTGCCAGCCTCTAGCTATGCTGAAGAGTCTCGGGTCAAGGTGCAAAGGTCACGGTGTGCCGATGAAGGAGACTCGCTGGAAGGCAGCACTGACATCTGGGTGTCATGGGAAGTGGATACTCAAGACGAAGCATGAAGAGTGCCAGTGTGAGGGCAAGGATAGCATCAACAGCTTCGTTCTGCTTTGATCCAACTCCATGCATGATCTCTCTCCCCTTACAATACTGCCTTCTTTTCTCTGCGTGCCTTTTTATATAAAACAGTGTCAGTACAAGGTTTGAATGCACGGGACTTCGGGCTAGTAGCCTGTTCAATTACTGCATGTAGTCTATGATGAATGCATCAGGTGATGACATGTGAGTGGGAATAAGTTAATGCAAGTTATTAAATTATTAGATTTTGTGGTCTGATGAGTTACTGTAAAAGTAAGTTTTTTAATTCTTTTTGTTTGAAAATCGGTGCAACACTGTAGAGTGTTGTGAATTGTATTATAATTGTAATTTTTAATAATTTTGTCTCAGTATTATTGTGTCTGAAGTAAAGCATGGACGGAACTACGATGCATTATTCAGACCGCCCAAGATCAAGATCATCTAAGATCTTGTTAATTACATTTAGCATTTTACATTTATATGCAAGGAAAGTAGTAGAATGTACAATCAAACTACTGGAAGACCAGCTGCAGTACAAGCACTGGTCTGTAGTGTGGCGGATTATTAGAGCGAGTTGCAACGTGCCGACGTCGAGACAAAGACGACGAGAGACACTAACAGGCAGACACACAGACTGTGACAGACAGACAGTCAAATGTTCGCATGATTTGATAAAATATTGTTATATGTTAATGCCATGCTAGGTATCATGTAATGTATTGATGATCTGTATTAAATGTTATGCACTACTGTAACTATACAATCTTTAATTGCGATTGATTGAATATCTTTCTAAGAAAATTAAAATAAAATAGTGCCGTCTGGTTTACTGGCAAACTTTGGGCCTCTAACTCGAGAGTCCTATCTTCATATATATTTTGATCAAATCTCGGCCGCTATTTCGGTCTTTTGCACGATCTAGTACTGGCTGCTTGTACAGCATAAAACTTGAGACCGCCGCCCCCCCCCCCCAGCAAAGCTTGTACCAATTTGTGTGTGTAGTCTCGAGAGTAAGACTTTCAAAAATATCCATAATTTGCATTGGAAGGTAACTAAACGAATCTATGTGTGCCGACCTCATTCTCTTGGTGTATCGGTTGTCACTTATCGTGGCCAAGACCTCAATTTTGATCGAGCACTTTAATTCACATCAGATTAATGACTATCATGTTATTCAGCTTAAATTAAAGCAAAAATGTGAATATCTTTATTTATTCAGTGCGCACTTGTACAAATAATACACTGCATAAATCGCTTTTATCTACTTGTGCAAGTTTTTGTTTCAATGTTGTCACGTTCGTCTTCCTTCAATGTAGTATTATTGTGTACACGCTGTAGCTTCTTGATAAGTCGTCGTCGTTTCTAGCGTTTTAGAACATGTCTGTTTTCTCATCAAATGTAATGATCATTGAGTTATTGTCAAATATAATAATTATATCAAACACTGTTGAAGGGTTGTTGTGCTTAAGGTTAAGGCTGACATTTTTTAAAAATCGCAAGGGTTTAAATATCACCAATGTTTTCAAGCATTTGGCCTTGTTTTGGGGGAAAACATTGTAATTAAATTATCAATTTCTAGACCCTCATATATGTTATACACTTGTAATTATGATCATATATATAAGAAACCAGGGACGACCAGATAGCTCATTGGTAGCATGCTCGACTCGTAACCC
>JAQFYQ010003598.1:0-10541 GCA_034694885.1 Buchholzia appendiculata
TGCTTCCAAGGGAGTTTTATTACGCCGCCAGATACCGAGAGCTAGCCATCCCAGCACTATGATACTCCCATTTTAATCATATTAAATCCTCCGGGGACGAAAGTACCGGGGGTATTTTTAAAAAAAATTAAAATAAAAAATAAAATAAATGGCTGTTTGTTAGTTTATAATTTGTTATCCAATTTTTGAAATTCTTTAGGTCACAATTCATTATAATAAAAATAAGATTATAATTTAAATGGCACCCGGTTACATTGGGCAGGATATGGCGAAATATTGGGTGTTGTCGGTTATCGCACGTCACCCGGTTCCCGGATTATTCTCAATCCTCCAATTAATCAGCAGCTGTAAAATGTTCGTGTACGTAACGAGTCTTCATCGGTATAAACATCTGCAGTAGTATATTTGCTCCGATTAATGGAGCTACAGTACTATTTCAGATTCAGATTCATTTCTGACATCCAGGCTTTTCCCCAGGAATTTAGAATTTAGGGGGGTGTAAAAATTTCTGGGAGTGTAACAACAAAAATTTAACGCGGCGCACCACATTTTGTGGGCTACCGGGGAGGGGGTAGTAGCGTTCCAATTTTTTTGAACCAGTGGAAGGGTCATCTACAATTGTACAAATGTCTAAATTGATTGAAAACCTTATCACCCCAGCAGAGGGGTTTAGTGAAAATTGAACTGAGGAGGTATTGAGCCCCAACTGGGGGTGAAAAACCCCCCGGCTGGGGTGTGCAGGAAAATTCCTGCTGACATCTGATCTTTATTAATTTGTCAAATCCCTGACTTGTGAATTATACTTGCACAGATATTAACTTATTAGAGAATTTAAAGAGAAACTGATGTTAAATGTTTATGACGATGATGGTTTAAGCTTGATTGTGTGATGTATGAATAGTATGGATGTAATATTTACTGGAGCATACGATTATTGTTTGTTGACTGTGCATCCATTATTAACAAGTGGTGTATTTATTTTTGTACAATGTTACGCATAACGTACTTCATCATTGGGTTCTGTCTTGTGTGAAGATGTCGTCGGACTGGTACGTTGATGATGCGCTTTTCGATGTGAGCGAGTTCTCAACGGAAGCTCAGCTGATTTGGGCTCAGCTGCTTCAGCAGCGACGTGCAGGAAAGAATAAGCGTGCTTATAATCCTCTCTCGATATTAGAAGGTACTAACGTTATATACATTAATAATTGATTAATTTCCACATAATTTAATTATGCGCATGTATGCATAGGATGGCGGGTATAGTATGAGATATTGAGACTATGGTTGGTATTAGTTATGAATGATTCTGCATAAGCAATGTCAAAGCTGAATAATTTTTTCATTATGCTCAAGATTACAGGAATTTATTTTCTTTGCAAGTAGTTTGTGCCTTCATTTGTTATGGCAATTTACAGTTATATTTTCAGTCTGTATGTGTTTTGTGTAGATTTCAGAAATATACGAGTAAGTGAGTATTGTTATGATAATAATTTTATTTCTTTCTCTTTAGATGAATAAATAATGATAAACATGTAAAATGTTGCATTGAAATGAAGATTTGAAGTAAAATACTATGTGAATAAAATGTCAATGCGTTTCATGAATAATTTTTCAAGGCCTAGTGAAAGTCTGCTGATTTGAAGAACTTTTGCGAATTATTATTGTTTTGTCGCACTAACACTCGAGTTAGTGTGCGGACTATTTTTCCCCATATAATACCTGTGAATACTTCTCAATTTGTGGCGTAGTTTTTCTCATCTAGTGTTTTATTTGAGACCTGCATTTATTATTGTGACACATTTTGTTTGTTTAAGATTCGAGAGATTTTGAGCCTTTCCAAGCTGGACACAACAGAAGCATCACCGATTTGCCATGCAGCTCAACTTCAGGATACCAGAGTAGATTTTCAGCGATGCGTGATGATGGTGAACAGTCGTCAGCATTCAGTTGGCAGTCAGCAAATTGTGTTGAGATGGAAGCAAGGAATGGTGGCTATAGAAATTCCTCGTCATCGAGTCGTGACCGTCAGGTGTTTGATGCATATGTTTCTTCGAGACCATCCTCTTCATCTCTTTCGACTCTTTGCGTGACGAACGAGCAAGTCAATGCAAGTGGCTCTCTACCTAGAAGCGATCGTATGTTTGTCGACATAGGAACTAATGAATTAGCGAGTAATTGTGAGGAGAACTTATCTCGCAAATCAAAGCTCAAGGATCCTACACTGATTAATGCGCTAGAGGATCGTACAAGTTTCACTTACGGAAATGAGTTACGGAGACAAAGCACGTATCGTGATTCAGAATTTGATTTTGGTAGATTGAATCCTGAACACAGTTATAGACAATCTTATTCTGTTGCTGATGAACTTGAAGTTAACCCGATTGTTGGTAGCAACTATCCAAATGTGGAATTCCATTCTAAGGCTTTTTCTGATTCAACTAACAGTAGGAAGCATTCTACTAATAATGCTCTTCATCCAAAACCGTTCTGGCATGATGATGATGATAGAAATGACATGACTCCTTCAAGGCGAACTGGTGTGCAGAAGTTAAACTGTGAAGCATCAAAGAATGACAAGAGTTATATGACTGCAGGCCGAGCTGGATATGAGAGACTGCTTGAGGATAGATGTAGTGACCAAGAGAGACACAGTGACTGCAGATCCAGACAAACGAAAGCTGTTAGTGAGAGTTCTGGCCTTACTAGCCACTTTTTATCATCTACAAGTGTTCAGGACAAGCATTTACTAAGTACTGTTGATATGAATGTAGAATTTCCTGCTTGTTTCAAACCATGTGATCAAGACCGCAGTGTAAGTGTAAATGGCATGTCGCTTACAAACAATAAAGTAAACAGTAATGTTTTTGTCCATGAACAGAGCCATCATAGTCAATCATCTGGTGTGGAATCGAGTCAGGATTCTTTGTTTTCTTTGCTTCGTGAGGATGACAATGTTATCATTTGTGGAGACAAAAGTTATGAAAATCAAACAGTGAAAGAAAGGTTAGGTGAAAGAGGCAAAAGTGCATCAAACATTGTGAGTGAAACAAGACTCGAGACGAATCATCGTTCCGGAAGTGTGATCGGGAAAAGACTGAAGACATTGTTATCTGAGATTGAAAGCACTGATAAGTTCTCTGATGTTCCACGATCAGATGATAATGATAATGGATTGAGCAAGGTTGAAAGTGTTAAACAGTCTTCTGTTAGTCATCGCAGAGCTCACGCTAACACCGAGATCGAGAAGAGATTGCAGACCTGGTCTACGTCCAATGCTCAGACAAAGATCGATTCACATTTTTCAAAAACTTGTGCCAACTTTGTGAACGGATCCAGCGTTGGCATTGTGTCAAAAGATTCGACTGATAAGCATACAGATTCTTACAAGTCGAGGGAACTCGGTGATGAACAGTCGACATCGGAATGTGTTCCTGTGAAAGCTGTCAACAAGTTGACTTCACGACTGCTTCAGAATCGGCCAGTGTGAGTGTATCTTGTGACTGTTATTTTTGTCATTGTGATCGTTGTGCTCGTAATCTCTATCATGTTATTATATTATAATCATATTCTCCTCGACATTCTCTTCAACATTGTCATCATAATGTTGTTTTCTTCATTCGTTCATTTTCTTCAAAGTTTTAGCATTGATATTTGTTGCTCGAAGCGAATCACAGAAAGTCAACTTCTGATGGTCTGCATTGGCAGCAATTTATGATTAAATATTAAACTACCTGTTGATCAGTTTCTATTGCATTTTAGTTTTGGTTTTATAACATGCTATACCATTCCTGCCATGATACTGCCTTACCTGATGGCCTTTGGACATTTTTTCCATGGTATCAACTAGTTTCAATGCTTATACATTCTGGACTTGCTCTTTAAAATTTAAGTTTCTGTTATTTGTTTTCCATCATTTGCTTGTGCATTCACATTTATTTTTCAGCATTTATCGTTCAGAGTGGTATTATCTACAATTTGCACTTGTAAGGACTAAATGCTCGAATTACTTAAAAATAAGTAGGGGCCCAACATTTTCGGACAACCGGGGGGGGGTAACGAGCGACGGTACACACATTTTCTGGCGAGCGGGGGGAGCAAAATTTTCAATAAGTAGGGTGGCCCCAAAGGACGTTTTCACAATAAGTAGGGAGGGAGGAAGTAGGGGGCTCGGCCCCCCCCCCGTAATTCGAGCACTGGGATGTTGCCAAATATTCCCTCATAACTGGGAGAATGATCTATAGGTAGGCTTGTAGTGATCATCAGAACACGTGCAATCGTGCGTATGACATTTTGTGCTTTTACTGTTCAAAGCAAATTTTACAGCTGGATGCCCTTCCTGACTCCAATAGTTTTACAGCTGGATGCCCTTTCTGACGCCAATAGTTTTACAGCTGGATGCCCTTCCTGACTCCAATAGTTTTACAGCTGGATGCCCTTCCTGATTCCAATAGTTTTACAGCTGGATGCCCTTCCTGACGTCAATAGTTTTACAGCTGGATACCCTTCCTGACTCCAACAGTTTTACAGCTGGATGCCCTTTGTGACGCCAATAGTTTTACAGCTGGATGCCCTTCCTGACGCCAATAGTTTTACAGCTGGATGCCCTTCGTGACGCCAATAGTTTTACTGCTGGATACCCTTCCTGATGCCAACAATTTTACTGCTCGCTTCGCCGAGCACATGGAGGTAGATAGTGAGTCTGATGTTAAGTCCGATACCACTGGGCCGATGTGCATGGCTCATATACACACATCACACAGACGTATGAGCATAGGTTTTCTTACGCTCACTTTTCACACGCACACTTTTGCATGCATGCACTGGCATGTGTGAACATGCACACCATGCATTTATTTACATGTGTGCATCTATGTGCACTTGTATAATGTTTAGATGCACTTGTGCATCCGAACTATTTTGCTTCTGTATATTATTTGCATGTAAGCATGACTTTTTAAAATAACTATTGACGTATTATGTGTTATGTATTGTAGCAGCCTGCAGCAAGACTTTGCAAGCAGTTCAGTTTCATTGAAAGGAAGGCAATCTACTCTTGACTCTACAGCTGAACTTTGTACAGAAGGTAGGCTTGTAAATATGTCAGCCTACATTTTGAGATTTTGAGTTGTTTGTCAAATTCTGAAATGTACAAAGTTTGATTTGCATATTTTATTTCTATTCTGTGAACGGTTGTTTATTACTGAATATAGGGGCCTACGGTATGAGGAATTGTTTTTTAAAATGTACATTTATGGATTGCAATACATAACGTAGACTCCAAACAACAACTCTTCAACTTGCAAGATAAAATAGCACACAGCTCGGATCTAATGCGATGTAGAGAGGTCCAGAGTTGATCCGGATTGATGCTATCACCTAGGAGTTAAGCTTGAATTTGTTACGATGTTAGGTTGAAATGTTTCAACACTGACCAATATTTAGTCATTGGACAGATTAACTACTTTGATGACATTAATCGATTTAACTGAGTTGGTTGTAAATGGTACCATTGATTGAGCAGTACCATTGAGCATGTTCTTGTCTGTGGTATTTATGTAGAAGCTAAGTTAAGGTTTCTATTGACTTTTACTGATTGGCATTACATTAATTTTATGTCAATCAATTAATGCTTATGTAGAATCTGAGTTAAGTTCTATTTGTTATTTACATAAGCACCACAGTAATTTACACGAATGAATGAATTAATTATATGTACAATAATTTTATGTTATTACATTAATCTGCTAATAGCTTGTCTATTCTATTTCATTTGCAAAATGTGACTAGGTATTGGTGATGGTGGCAAGCCATCAAAAAGAAAGAAATTCTCAATTCCTGTCAAGAAGAGTGGCCATTGTGAGGTATTCTTGCATTTATGGATATGAGCAATCAGTGAATCATATGCTGTGTTCTTGAGCCACTCTATCGTAGATTACTCAATTGTTTAAATTTGACAGAAATCGCTATTTCTGTATCATCACTAACGGTGAATGTCTTCTATCTCGGCTCTGGTGTTTGTGTAAGGGTATAGTTTGTGCTGCTCATTGGTCAGTGGTTACAACTTTGTATTGACTTCTTGAACTCTGACCTTTTATTATCGTTCCATGCTGCTTAATGATAATTTGTGAAGATGATATTGATGTTTATCATGTAATCATTATCGTCACACTTTACATTCAAGACTCCATGTGCTAGACATGAATGATATTTCCCCTTGATGACACTGGAGAGGAGATGTGGCATGTCAAGGTTGAACGAAATGAGCTTGTATCACACTGCCATTTTAGATTTGTTAGAGCAGAAAAGTTTACGTTGTTGACATTGACAGTATTAACGCCTCACTTGTTGAGCATGTGGAGGAATACACTAAGTGAGTTTGAGTTTATCATAGCGGCCGATGAGTATATCATAACGGCGGATGAGTTTATCGTAACGGCCGATGAGTATATCATAACGGCAGATGAGTTTATCATAATGGCCGATGAGTTTATCATAACGGCAGATGAGTTTATCATAACGGCCGATGAGTTTATCATAACGGCAGATGAGTTTATCATAACGGCAGCTGATGTAAATGTTGACAAAGCTAGCTATCCATTGTATACTTCTTGTCGTGTTACTCAAGCTATGTTGGTATCACTCTTTTCGGTTAGAACTTTACTTTTTTCTGTTTGTAGGTAATTGAAGTTCCAATTAAGAACGTTCTAAGATTGATTAATTATTTGAATAATGATTAGATTTTCTTCATAGAATATCTGTTTTTAAAGATCAAATAGCTGTGTTTATAAATTTCTTCTAGTTTTTTTGTATTCATTAAAGTAACTTTTCAATTGAATATGGGAGGTCATTTTTGTTATCACTAACACGTGCATTATTTTTGTAGAAGATATTGATATTTAGTATGTTTGCATTTTCAGCCAAGATCTGAAGCCGTGTCGTATGGAAGGCCTGATTTGAATAAGAAGGGCATTGAGAATGTGACTAGCATGTCATCGTCAGAGCTACAATGTTTATCAAGTAGTCTTGAGAGCGCCAAGGAAATCTACATTGCTCTGCAGCGTTCTGATGGAGTGCTAGAACTAAAGAATGTACCGCTATCAAAAGTTTGTGCATACAATGTAATATTTAACTGTATAGAAATAACAATTTATGTCAATAACAGTTACATGTCAGTAATAGTGTCATGTGATGATGTGATAGTAATATGATTATATAATAATGTTCTCAATTTGTATAATATAATTGTTATGAATTTTTATTATTATTTTAGATCAATGCCAGTAGTTGTTCTTTTGGCAAGACTGCAGAGTCTCAAGTAAATCTGTAGTTAAGTTGCTTGTGAGATACTGCTGTTATTAAATAAATTTATTAAGTGAAAAAATTGCGAAGTTGAAATTGTCAGCATCATCAAGAGTGAGGTTTCCACTCTCCCCCCGAGGGAAGAGAGGGGGTGGGCTTGTTTCTGAGGCCGAGGCCTCACTTCAAGCCTCCCCTGCTGCTGTCACTTGATCCGGTGACTCGAGTTTCCGTCTGACTCCTTTCTGTGCTGCGTCCAGGGCTCTGGACGGGCCGACCCCTATCTTCCCAGAGACGAGTGGGATCGCCTCTGAGTCATTCTATCCGAGGAGTGTCGACCCTCCAGCTGCTCCCTGTTGCATCTGGCTGCTGTCTGCTGCTGGCGCGGACGTAACTGAAGACGTGCTTGGCTGTGCCACGCTTGGCTGGCGCGGACGTGATGAACATGGACAGAATGCCACAGCGTAGACGTGTTCCGCCTTGACGTCAGTCTTGAAGTGCGTCGAGACTTCCTCTGCGACGTCCTTCGCGATCTCCTTGCGGTTCACTTCCGTCTTCAGGATCCTCGACAGGATCTTCTCGATGGATCCAGCGATGCAGGCCGCCAGTCGGACGCAGTCAATCTGCTCGCCTCCTCTCTTTGTTGCCGTGGCATGTGCGGACAGTAATTACTGACGGTTACATCTAATTAGGTATTTATATGTCGATGCATGTACGTATTATGATCAATTTATGTTGTAAGGAGAACGACTAAGAGGCTCATGCCTGAATCCTTTTCTATTATCGCGATGCGATATGATATTAAATATCGACTTAGAAAATACTGAAAACCATAAAATGGTGAAAAATATATAGTGAAAACCATGGTGATTTAATATGGTGAAAACCATAATTAGTAAATAGGACTGGTTGGTGCACTCCTTGTTTGTTTAATGTGTAAGCATGACGACGCAAATATTCGATTGTGGCGCCACTGCAGCATGTGAGGTTGAGCAATGAGCTTAAACAAGACCTTAAATCTTATTTTCAACAAAAAATCATATTATTAAATGTTGCTTAATTAATAATTATTAATCAACTAGTCAATAAAAATTAGACATTGTTAACAATAATTAACCACATTTTTTAACCATTTTGCATTTTTTAACCACATCCAACCGGAGTTCCAAAGTTCGTTTGTAATCAGTGTAGTATATTGACGTTATGTCCACTATTCACTTTCGGTATGATAGCGTCTGCCCCTAGAATGATGAATTCGGACAAGACATGATGACAGATGCAGTGATGTAGTCCTTCATGAACCTTGATGCCTTATCTCATGGCTGCCTTGAGGCACTTTACAGCCTTGCCTTGGCCCATTTACCCAAATGCCAATTAATTGGCATTTGAGTAAATGGGCCTTACCTTGGAAAAAAATGCCTCGAAAAAATGCATTGACCGTGCAAAATATATACTGCCTTGACTGTATAATTTCTTGCATTAATGCTGCCTTGCGCACTTTACTGCCTTGACTTGCCTTGTCTAGACCAATTTTCCAAATGCCTTGCCTTGTTTTGGCCTTGAAAATGAATGCCTAGCTTGGAGGCTTGGCCTTGCCTTTGCCTTGAGAAAAATGCCTTGACTACATCACTGTACAGATGACATGATGACATGACATGACATGATGACATGACATGATGTCATGACATGATGACATAACATATGACATGACGTGATGACATGACAGAATGGTACGACATGATGGCACGACATGATGGCATGACATGATATCATGACATAATGACGACATGACATGATGATTATGACATGAAATTATGACATGAAATGATGACATGGAATGATGATATGGGATGATGAAACGACTTGCAGCATGACATATGATGACATGCCATGATAATGGCATGAAATAACATAATGATGACATGAAATGACATGGCATCATGACATGGCATCAAAGCATGACGTCATGAAATGTTATGATGACATTATATTATGACATGACGTGATGAAATAGGGTAATGACATAATAATGATGACGTGACGTGACATATGCTTAATACAAAGCAAGACAAACGCACACAGAGTTACACAAAATAAAAAGAACAGAGAAGGCCTAGAAGATTAAATTAACACTATAACATATTCTTGTAATAAAGTTCTGACAGTTGATGCCATCATATCCTGTCATCATGTCAAGTCAAGTCATCATGTGATATCATCACGCAATTGTTCGGTAATCGTGTGATGTCATCATTTCATGTCATGATGTCATGTATTCATGTCATCAAGTCATGTCTTCGTGCTATAACATTATAGTTGTTCTACGTTTTAGCTTATTGGAGTATGATATTGCACTTTGTATCTAATTGTACTGATAGTTTAAAATTGTGTGGTAATTTGTTTGATTCGGTGCGAGTCTGTTACTTGACGTTTCGCATATTTCTGTTCGATGTTTTTTCTTTAAACTACTTTTTGTCTACTTACTTTTTTTGTTCTACTTACTTGTTTGTATTGTTATTAGTAGTTAATTGTATAGGATAGCTACCTTTTTGACGAATAGATCTCGGCGTATCTATATATCTCATGTCATCATGTCATGTTAGCATGCCATTTCATCATGTCATGTCATCATCGTGTCATGTCATATGACATGAAGTTTTTTCATGCCAGCGTGTAATTTCATCATGTCCTGTCATCATATCATGTCATCATGTCATGTCGCCATCATCATGATGTCATGTTACCTTGTCATGTCATCATGACATCATGTCATGTTCTAAAGTCCGATTTAATCATATTCTATGGTCCGATATTGGCTAATAAATCTAATTGTATGAGAATGTCAGCATTTAAGTAACAATTTGGTGCATTTATATGAAGCGTATAGTGATCAATCAGTTCACGTTTTTAGACGTTCTCAATATCTAGGTACGGCAAGTTGGCTGACAAATGGTTCTTGATCAGTTGGCTAATAATTAAATCTCGATGATCATTGCGTGTATAAGCATGGCAGTATTCTAATAACACTTTGGTGAAATTTTATGTTGATCGGCCAACAGTGTTGTAAAGTATTTTAAATACTAGTATTTAAAATACTACTCTAAATACTTTCAATGTATTTTGCACTTTTATTTTAAATACTTTAGTGAGTCGGTATTTTGGAAAGTATTTTAAAATACTTTTAAAAAGTATTTAGTATTTTAGAATTTGGTCACAAAATACTTTTTATAAAATACTATTGTTTT